>CAUYRT010070251.1:0-39113 GCA_963574885.1 Lepilemur ruficaudatus | reverse complement strand
AAGACAAAGAAAAAAATAGAAATCACTTGGGAGATTAGATAGAAAAGCAACTTTGCCACCCTTGAGAAGGTCAAAAGTTCATGTGAAAATTCATCAAATACTCATTTCCCTCCTTCATTCCCCTTAGCTTTGGAGTATACTGGTCATGCCATAGGATCTTGTAAAGCCTGGGATTTTCTTTCATTTCCCATTTTGAATAGTTAAATAACAACCACCTCCTTTATGGTCCTGTAAATCTTAATTCTGTTTCCACCTGAGCTGAGTTGCTCAGAAGTTAATGATTTAGAGCTGCTTCCTGCTTTGGCCTGCTTACTGTTTCACAGGAAACATTTGAGGGAAGGCACTTCTTAATGTGACGGGTGTGGCTACACGTCCCTAACTCGGGCTTTCCAAGTGACGTGGCCGCAGTGTTGAAGGCAAACCTTCAAATACAGACATCTCTGCAAATGTGAGAGAAATGAGCAATGATACGACTGATGCCGGGGAAGGATAAGGAGGGAGAAATAACAACAATGACAAGGATTTGGGGAACAGGGTCCATGTGTTTGTAGCCAACAGCACAGAGTCTAGAAAAAGCATAGGAAAGATGTTCCATGCTCATTATTATTCATTCAAACACATGAACTAATTGACCTGGTGCCTATAATCAAAACAAGAACAAAACAAGATTTCTAATATCAAGTTGCTTAAAGTCAAGCAAGTGTGACAAAGGTAAGCCAACAAAAGAAATACAAATATCCCTAATATGTTGTCCTCACACAACTTTAATGTCCCAAATGACACAGTATTTTAAAAATATAAAAAATATTATATGAAGTAGACTTTCTCAACTTTACATTATGGACATTTTGAGCCAGCCAATCTTTTGTGGTGGAGGTTGTCCTTCTGTGTGCCATAAAATGACTGACAGCATCTTTGGCTTTTGTGTACCAAGTGCCAGTTACAACTCGGTCTCAGTTGTAACAATCAAAAATATCTTCAGACGTTGCCAAATGTTCCCTTGGGGGGCAAATCACCCTGGTTGAGAAACACCACCATAGAGCACTCAGGTTTTTTTTTTATATTATTATTATTATTATTGCTTTTTCAATTTTTGCTGCCTTAGTTTATAGCATTGTGTACAGTAAAAGCAGCAAAATTGCTAAACTTCTCCTGCAAACCATTTTCACCTTTTTCTGTGGTAATTAAGCTCACCTGAGCATATGGTCACTGCAGTACAGTCTACATATCCCAGCTTCCTTTGCAGGTAGATATGGCCATGTGATCATGTTCTGTAACTAAGTTAGTGGAGAGATGAGTGGCACTTCTAGGCATTGCAATCAAAAAAAGGAGCATTCTCTCTTCTATTTTCCCTTCTATTTTCCTTTCTAATATGAACTAAAACTAGGACAGAGATGATCCAGTTTCAACAATCCAATACCATAGTGGGCAGGAGACCAAGGAGATGGAATTACTTTTTCTGTGACAAATTCTATGAATTATTTTGTGGAACAGGACAGCCTCATTGACCACCCACCTTGAAACTCTTAGAAATAAAGAACAAAAACTTCTATTTTATTTAAGCTACTGTGTTTTGGCATCTCTCTGTTATAGAAACTTAGCTTTTACTCTAACAGATACAGAATATAACAGAATATATGTATAATTTCATGCACATATGTATTTTATACACATGCTATATTAGGGTTCTCCAGAGAAACAGAACCAATATATATATGCATATATATATGCATATATGTAGATATATCAATGTATGTGTGTATATATATGGAGAGACAGAGCAAGAGAGAAACAGTGAGAAAGAGAGAGAGAGATAAAAAGAGATTTATTGTGTGGGATTGCCTCAGGTAATTATGGATGCTGAGAAGTCCCACCATCTTCTGTCTGTAAGCTGTAGGCCCAGAAATGCTGGAGGTGTAGGTCCAGTCCAAACCTGAAGGCTTGAGAACCATGACAGCCAATGGTGTAAGCCCCACTCCAGTATAAATCCCAGTTTTAGTTCAGAAGCCTGAGAATCAGGAGCACTGATGTCCAAGGGCAGGAGAAGATGAATGTCTCAGGTCAAGTGGAGATAGGAAATTTGCCTTTTGCCCACCTTTTAATTTTATTTAGGCCCTCAATTGATTAGATGATGCCCACCCACATTGGCGAGGGCATCTTCTTTATTCAGTCTGCCAATTTAAATACTAATCTCTTCCAAAAACACCCTCATAGACACATACTCAGGGAAAAAATGTATTCCTGGCTGTCTGGGCAACCATTAGTTCAGTCAAGTTGACAAATAAAATCAACCGTCACACAAACTCATACACACATAGGATCAGCATGCAAAATTCTGGTTAGGCAAGATATTTTGGAAGAGCAAACTATGTAAGTAGGTGCATGTTCATATCAAAATATCTCTTACAAAGCTACAGGAGCCAGCTAATGGAGTGATTAATTCTGCCAATGTGGCTTTTGGGCCTTAAATGATGAATAAGGGTTTGTCAGAAAGATTAATGAACCAATGAAGCACTGCTTTCTGGTTTCACACTCCAAAGTCTCTCATCCAGAAAGAGATAGTGGTGGCTCTACAGACAGCAGCAGTGGTCGTCTGAGTCGTGCTGGCATTCTCTTTACTCAGATCACTTCACTGCACTCCCACCTCACACCAGGATGATCACCAGACTTCTGGAAGTGACAGGTGCTTTAGCCCAGACAACTGACACCTGAATGCTGAGTGTTTTGATAAAAAGACCTCCATGTTCCTTTGTCATGTGTAGTGAGTCTCTGAAAGGAACTTTAACAGATTTTGATGGGACTTTTAATGATTCATCCTCTTCTATATTTTTCCACTTTTCACTGATCGTGATTGTATATCAAATGGATTTCCTTTTCTTCTGAATTGAACACTGTTATCCAAAATATAACATTTCCACCTAGAAAAACCAACATCTGAAATATATAAAGGGTACATGATGCTTCAAATATATTTTCTCAAGTCAAACTAAACTGTGTCATAAATATCAATGCACACTATGCCAATTTGTTTGCATTACTAAAAGAATTAGCTGTGTGAAAAGAGTAATTGACTTGGTTGCATTTTGAAGAAATTTGTAATTTATAAAACAGGAAAAAATAGTATTATATATTTTAAGTGGGTCACAATTACATCAAATTAATTTCAACATTCTTTATGCATTTATAAGTCAGTGAAATTTCTCATGAAATCTCACCATACCCATTTAGCTTTAATTTTTTTTATTTTTTATGTTTATTTTTTTATTTCAGCATATTACGGGGGTACAAATGTTTAGGTTACATGCATTGCCTTTGTCCCACCTGAGTTAGAGCTTCAAGCATGTCCATCCCCCAGATGGTGCACACTGCACCCATTAGGTCTGAGTATACTCATTCCCTCCTCCCCCTCCCACCTGCCCAACACCCAATGAATGTTACTACCATATGTACACATAGGTGTTGATCAGTTAATACCAAATTTGATGGTGAGTACATGTGGTGCTTATTTTTCCACTCTTGTGGTACTTAGTAGAATGGGCCTCAGCTCTATCCAGGAACATTTACCAGATTTTTAAAATATAACTGGTGTTCTTCCAGTGAGTTGTGCTTTAAACTTCTCTCAAATTTATGTAATATTCTAAAGAATCTTGGTATTAATTTCTCTTATTTATTATTTTCTCTTTACTGCATACTGCTAAAACTCTTTTTTAACGTTTATAAGAAGTTTGATCTCTCCTTTAAAATTTTTTTTTCTCTGCTATTTTTTTCTGTTTAATAGTTGCAAAATTCAGTCTCTAAATTTAATCTTTTCTTCTTGCAGCAACTACGTAATGTCAATTCTTTCCTTTAAAGGGGCTCAGTGCTTCTGTTGTATCCACATTTAATACTTTCGTGGATGTTGTCATGAAGCAGTGATGCTCCAGAGAATTTAACTGCAGAAATGGGCCTCTAAATTTTTCTTAATAATTTAATTTTGAAAATCTACGAAAATATTCAAAAGCCCTTATAATAAAATTCTGATTCTAACTAACCAGATTTAGCACAGACTTCACAGGTTAAAGTCACAGTCCTCAGCAAGATTTCCTTCAGTTCAGACACCGGTCACAGTTTGGGGGTGCCCAGGCTACTTGCAATTTTGATGACTTGCTACCAATTTGAAGGTCACACTATTCCTCAGATTCAATGAATTGCTGGAATGACACAGGATTCAGAAAAGGAGTATATGTATGAGTACACTTTTATTATAGCAAAAAGATACACATTTGAAACTGCCAAAGACAGAAACAGAGAGTTCTTGGAGAGCCCCAAATATGAAAGTTCTGTGTCCTCAGGATGAGACACCCTCCTAGACCATCAATGTATAATTACCTAGCAGGGAAGCTCACATGGGCCTCAGTGTCCAAAGTTTTTACTGGGGTTAAATTCTATATAAATTCTCTCTTGACCACACGACTAAACTCAATGTCCACGCCTATCCTCTTTCCAGAACTTAAAGGTCCAACTGACATCATGTGGCTCAACATTCTAACTCTCTAATCACATGGCTGGTCTTTCTCGGATGGCCAGCCTCCATCTTGAAACTATCTAGGGCCTTGCCTTAAGTCACCTCATTAGCATAAATTCAGGTGTGATCCCAGGGTCCCCTCAAGAATAACAAAAATACTCTAATCACTTGGGAAATTCCAAGGATTTAAAAGCTCCTTCCTAGGAACCTGGGACAAAGACAAATTCTTTCTTATACAGCAAACCTCCATTTAAAATCAAACTCAATTTTACATATACCCATCTCTGAAATATTTCCTGAGCTTAATTTTTTTATCTACTACTATTCTTTTCAGAAAGAATAGTATAAAAGAACTTTGAAGGGGGAAAAAGAACCAAGAATAGAGTATATGTGTTAGGAGCAGCCTTGGGCAAAATTGTGAAATAGTTGGACATTAGCATTTTAGAACTTGAAGGGATTTCTCTGAATTAGACAATCTCAGAGATTGTCTAAGCCTCCATCCTTGTTCTACAGAACCAAATAGGTCAGGAGAATTAAGTGATTTGCCCAAGGTAGAAATGATAATTAACTCTCAAATAAGAACCACATTTCCCAGCTCTTCCCACCATACCACTCAGCATGCCTTTAGAGCCTGCCTCAGTTCTTTCAGGGTCCACACCACCTAGTTTGCCTTCCCTGTATTACATTCTTTTTTCCTCCCGTCTCTTGGGAGACTTCATGATACTATGATCTCATCTTTCCCCACTGTTCTCTTCTACCTCTCCCTCTTCATTCCTTTGCGACTCTAGTGAGCCAAAGAGTAAACTACAAATTCTCTTCCCTGCAAGTTCTGATCTCTGAATCCTGGCAAGGGCAGAAATGTGATAATTAACTAATTTACAGCTCTCCTAGACATCATAGTACTTTAACTCAGTTTCTTAAAGTCAACCTTCTAGGTTGCTGTTGATGAGGGAATTTTAAGAATGAGGCCCTTGACACTTCTATGTACAGAGGTGGTTATATATGCCACAGAAGGCAGAATATGATTAAATAAAAAAGACTGTCTTTTGCAGATTGAGTCATTAACTGAGTGTGATGTGTAATCTGATAAGAGAATCAGAATAACAGAGAGGTACCCGCTGGCTGGCCATCTCATGGTCTGTCTATTATTCCTCTCCCAGAATAACCTTTCTAAAAACACAAATCTTATCTGAAACACAGGCTGACAGTCTGCCAGTGTATCTCCATAGCCTCGTACCCCTCAGCTTTGCTTACAAGAGCTGCTCCTTCTCTTTCAGCCTAATCTCCAGTCATCCCAGCCACTATCACTTTGTACCTCCCTGACCATCTCATGTTTTCCACATGCTAGTTCCTCTGCCTGGACATCTCTCCTGCTAACCCTCCTGGGCCTCTTTAATACATACAGGTAACTCCTTGAAAAACCAGCATAAAAGTGATTTTTCTTTGAATAATTCTTGAATACTCAGATTTGATTAAGATGTTCCTCTTTTGAACCCCTTTAGCAACCTTTAGAAACGCCTGAGATAGCACTTTTCATGCTGTATTCTTTATAGTGAGTTACCTGTCTCTCCCAGATGGATTATGAACTCCCAAAGCCAAGGACCATCTGTTTGATTTTGTATCCCCAAAACTTGGCATTTAGAGCATGAACTAAATTAGCGTTTGATGAATAAAGGAATACATGCATGACGGATATATATCATTATCATCCTCATCCATCTTCATCTTTCCTAGATAATTGTGGAAAAGGTATTTAAATGTAGACTTTAAAAACTAATATCCACCTTAGGCTTTGGAAGAATCAGTAGCTTTAATAAAATTGTGTGTGTGTGTGTGTAAATCTCTCTCTTTCTCTCTCTCTTTTTCCCCCTTTCCTCCCTCCCTCTTTCAATTCCTCACTGTTCACAGGATGTTATTTTGAAAGTGAATTTCACATCAGGATTTTTTTCTAAAAGATTGTGTTATGATTTTTGTTTTCAAATATAAACAGTAGCTTTTCAGGGCTATGCTGAAAGGTGAATGTTAGAAACCCTCATTCTTTGCAGTGGTAAAGATTTCAAAAGAGATGAAAGAATAATATCTGCAGCTGCATCCCTGATTATCAAAGCCACTCTTATATTTTGACAAAACACACATGGAATTTTGATGATGTCTTTTATAAATATCATAAGATTTTATTTTTCAACTTAGAGACCAGTGTTTTCTTGTGGCTTCTGCTGTCATTATCTACATACCATAAACCTATCTTGCAATTTACTCAATTCCATACAGTTCACAGAATGTGTAAACAAAAGTCTAAGTTCATAACACTGAAAATTCTCTAAGCATCTATTGACAAAACTATGGGACAACAGGCCTCCTGCCTCCTCTAAAATTCACCTTTGCTATCTAGTCCTCACTTGTCCAAGGCTAGAGCTCTTTGTTTGGATTTTTATTTAAAAGATTATAAATAATGGATGAGTTAGTTGAAGTGAATAAGGTATTGTGTAATATCTAGCTCTTCCAAAAGTGATACTTCAAAGATAAGAGCTTATATTGAGACTGAGAATTTTTCATGGTATGAAATATGTGTACATGTGAGTGGACAAAGGAATTATAATTGATTGTTTTAAAATCGATTATAAAAATTGAAATTTAATACCATAGCAGAATATAATTATTTGTGTCAACAATTCGAATTTTGTTTATCAGTTGTTAACGTGAGGAAAGAGTAATGATATTTAAGCTGCTGTTCTTTAGATAGACACATAAACTGTTTTTGTGGGTTCCTAGTGGATGCTGCCTTTTGAAAGTTTGGGCTTCGGTGTTTTTGTACACATGAGTAGGTTCTCTGATTTTGTGACTTTGGCAGACCTCTGGCGCTCCTATGATAATGCCGGCAAAATTTTCTTAGGCTGCTGTAAGATTAGCATGATGAGAAAAAAAAAAAAAAAACAAGACCCAAATATTTTCACATGAAATATTCCACAGAGTTAATGAGAGTTGAGAAAGAGTGCTAGTTTTCCTCAGAAAGATCAAGGATTAAGAAGAGTTCCATTTTCCTTGAATTAAATAAGTAGAATTATGCCTTTGGGGGGGCACATTAAAAGTAGTTGTAATAGTACAACTTTGGCAATTTTTAGATAATTAAGAAATTAAATTAAAACAATATAATGTTCTCCCTTTTAAGATTGAAATCTCAGATTTTAGAATACTATAATTTATAGTCTTTTGTAATATATACCACTATGACAACTTAAGCATTAAACATACTATGCTCAGGTAGGCATCCATAATCTTGGGAAAAGTTACTGAAACAAAGTGGTATGCACTTTTAGATTCATATCATAATGTTTTGCTGCATGATATAGAAGAAATGATGTACTTTGCAAGATCAGCTCAAAGCTTACTGGGAGAGGTTACAGATTTTATTTATAACCCTATCATTTGAGATGTGTCTTTCTAAATGGCTGGTGAATCATCATTTTTCTATTGAATCCATTTTTCCCTTGATAACTAAACCTCTACTATTTACATAGCCTATTAGAACAATTGAGTAATTTATCTGCTATAACCATTAAAAATGCTAAAATTTAGGAAATGTTTGAAGATATGACAATGATTGTATTAGTAGTATTAATATTATTTTGGTAGAGGTAATATTCTTTTGGGGAAAACAATGATCTTTTTTTCTCAGTAAGTCTTTTTATGTCTCTAACTCTCCTTCAGCTCCACTATGTCAATTCAGTTGATGAGAAGGAGCGAAGAGGATGAATCTAAGGGATGCTTGAACAATGTATTTTTCTGTTCATGTTGGATTCCTAGACAATCTTTAGAATAGACATTGGCTAGTTTGCAGGACTTGCAGTAACTTAATTCAAATATCTTGTTTATCCTAAGGATGGATTCAAAACAGGCTATAAATGGCAATAAGTACTGAAAGAAGTTTCATGTTTTACTATTGGTAGAGTGTTTTGGTAAGAAGTCTCCTTTTCCTGTGATATTCTGATGTAAAAAGGTTACAGACCACACTGAGATTACAGAGGTCAACGAGGTTAGGAGCACTGAGTTCTACCAGTGACTTGCTGTGTGGTCTACAGGGAAGATATTTAAATTTTCAGGGTTTCCACCTTCCCATGTACAGAAGAGAAATAATAGCACTTAAATATTTCTCAGAATGTTACAGTACTTAATTCTTCTGAAATGCTTTGAAATAAGCATCAAAGAGATTCAATTACGTACCTCGGCTTTTGATTTTATTTGTTACTGAAGGAAAATCTATTTTGCATGGGAGAAAAAAATTCTTTACAGCACAATGATAACATCCTATGCATTATATTAAACTCATTTTATCCCATTTCATTAAGATCATTACAGGAAGTGGGTATCTGGATTTCTACAGAGATGGTCGTAGAAATGGTGACCTCTACCCCTGCAGCCACCACTACCCCTAACTAAATATCTGGCATTACAGACACCAGATTATATTATTAATATGATGTACCTTTGGGAATTTTTTATGGTAAAAGATTTTCCTGATACACTTAGGATTGACAACATTATTTAATTGACTAAAATGGGTTTGTCAGGGAAAATATTTTCAAAAGAAAATGACAGAAAACTCATACTGGTTTTTAAAATGAAGGACATTCATTGGCTTATTTACTGGTAAAGTTCAGAGGTGATAGGATTAGTCAATTTTCTCTAGACTATGCTATAGATAGAAATCTAAAATTTTTGTGGCTGACAATAAATGTTTCTTTATCATGCATGTTACATGTCAGTAGAAGCCACTGCTCTGTTCCATGTATCATCTTCATTTTGGGATCCAGGCTAAAGGTGAAGCCCTTGCCTAAGGAAACTCAAGGCATAATACAAAGTGAAACGTATTGCTGGAAATGGTGGAATTATATATTGGATTTTAAAGCTTCTTCTCAAAAGTCACATTCACTTTCTAAAACTCACATATCATTGCCAAGGTTACGTGGCAAAAATTGACGTCAAACTGGTGGATAAGTATAATTCTCAGAGGGATGGGCAGTAAATATCCTGGAACAATAATGCAAACAACCACATAAAGTTCAGGTACACTTTGATCTGGGCCTGGCTCCATTGCCCTGTGAGTCTCTGCCCTACCCCGTTCACTAGCTTTGACCTTAGATCAGCTTTCCTCATGGTAGTAACTGGCAATCATTCCAAGCCTCATATCCAGAAATCATCCACCAAAAGAAGAGAAGTTCTCTTTTCCAAACTATCAGAAAAAATTTCAGGAGTCATTGTGATTGGGCTACTTGGGTCACATGTTCCACTCAGGAATCATCACTCTGGCCAAGGAAGGCCAAACATTGATTGTCCCAGACCTAGAATTGAATTGAAATCACGCTGGGTGACTAGACCAACAGGATGCATCCTGAATCTGGGATTGAGTCAATCTCACCCAAACCACATTGTGGCAGGGGTGGAAAAATGCAGAGAACCAATCCCAGATCAAGAGGTCTCAATCCACCTTGTGATTGGTCAACTTTTCATACCACACCTTCATGAGGGTCCATTGCCCTCCCTGTGCTCAAGCTCGGTGGTATAACTGAATAGTGTCTTTAAAATGTCCTCCTGAAAGCTTAATTTAGTTTGAAAAAAGTTTCTGTTGCTTGCAACTCGAAGTGTTTTACTGGGGACAATACAGAATTCACAGAAAATTTTTACCTAAAAGAGAATTCAATACAAATAAAAGAAAATACACGTTGGTTAGAATCCAAATCCTCCACTTCCTAGCTATGTAACTTTTAGAAGGTTATTAACTTTGCTAAGCCTATTTCACCATCTTTAAAAAGAGAATAATGAATTTATAAGGCTTTTGGCAAAAAACTATAAGCTAATGTACATTTGTAAATGTCCTACCTAGTGGCTAGCAATGACTAATTAACATGAGTGCTTTATAAAGTGTTAAATATTTAGAGATGGTAGGGAATCAGAGCTTGGGGAATTAGAAAATCTTTGTAGGAAATGTGGCATTTAAACTTGAGTTTAACATCTGGATAGAATTTCCACATGAGGAATCTCTGGGAGACAATAAGTAAGCATTTGAGGTTTATAAGTTAGGTTGCAGAGGTGAGAAAACACAAAGTATGCTCAGAAAATTGGAGGAAAAGCAAGTTAGTGCTGTGAAATCTGTCATTCACATCTCCCTGCATATTTCATCTGTCTCCATCCCCAAGCCTAAAACAAACCTTTTACCCCATAAGCCAAGTTATCTATACCTGTGACCAAGGTTCGAGTTCAGCCTCCTCCTCTGTGGGACTTACTTAGTCTAGGCAGGAGAAGGATCTTCATTCACACTCTTCATAAATATTTGCTTATTCAGGCAAGGCACTTTGAATGTTTTTATCTGTTTTACAATGCTATTATCCTTCTTATATGTTAATATTTCATCATTTCTAACATACTATGTGCATGAATTTGAAAATACATACCTTTATTCAAAATGTGTATAATTATACTTTCTGCTGACTTAAGAGGAAAAAAAAAATAACTTTCCAAATGAAATTAATTTTATTCCCAATGGGCTATTAATAATGTATACTATGTACTTACATACAGTATTCTTCATTTAGAGAATGTCACAAAATTCATTTTTTTATAATTAAACTGTGCTTTGTCCAAAAGCATGTGTGCATTATTTATCGCTGTGCTCGATTTCAAGAATGAAAAAAATTAAATACCCTCAGTATCACAAAACTAGCTTTGGTTTCCTATAACAGTTCTGTCCTTATATGATCAACATGAGCTGGAAACATTAGGGAGCCAACTAATTCTACAGATCATCTCATCATCAAAATATCAAATGCAATGCTTCCGAAATTCCCGATATAAGGTATATCATTTCAGCTGCCTGCATTCTGAGTTTCCTTTTTTCTGACCTTTATAATAAACTTTGCATTCTTCTGTTTGAAATCTATTGGTAACCTGAAAGGCTTTGAATAGTAAATGGAACATGGAGAGCTTCTAATGAGAAAAATTGGGTCAAAATTTTTGAAAATAGTCATGATGATCGCAGATAAAAATTAGTTAAGGAAAATAAAGGGTAAATTTGTTTTATAAAAACATTGCATTTGACATTCATATACGGGATTTTGTTGTTGCTATTCTTGGTTTGCTTGTGTGTTGTGTATTCGCTGGTATTTTTTAACTCCATCAAGCATTCAGTTATGTTGCGATTGCTATATTAACCAGTGGAGAACAAAGAGAATTTCTGGTATAATTCCAGTATGATTCTGAGAGGAGAACTTTGAATGAAGGCCCACAGAGAGTTAGGTATATGTAAGTCCCATCTGTCCAGGAGTTATTAATAATACCCCAGGCATTCCTGCATCCTGATAAAACATCCCTGGAGTTTTTATGCCAGAAAATAACTATCTTTTGTCCTCACCATAAATTAGTTTCAAATAAAAATCAAAGATTTTTAATCAATAAGACCAGTTAGTTCCACTTGGACTATTTATTCTATGTAAAAAAAAAAAAATTCAGAGATTATTTAAATCAAAATAAACAACAAGTTTTGGCCATGTGTCCAGTCATGGAAAATTCTGATTTGCATCACAGTGACCTCAAGGTTAACCGGTTTTAATCTCAGTTCAGATCCCATCACTGAGAATTACCAAAACATAAAATACAAAAATGAACTGATATCATGGAAAATTTTATTACTGGGCATTCCAAATGATCTTTGACAATACAAAGAAGTGGAAAACTTCAGATATATGGAAGTTTATTTGTTAAAACTGGAAGGGAAGACAAGTTTCCTAAATCCAAGTTTCAATCCAGAAAAAAACAAATTGCTGAAAGAAATGATTACAGACAATAAGAAATTAACTTGTGTTTGCACTTAAGAAACTAAAAATAATTAAAATATCTACAGGAAGCATACAACGATATGGACTTGGGGGGAAACATTTTTTAAAGTGCTTTAAAATTGCAAAAAGAATTTATAGATCTATTTATAAAAATATTTTCTTGTCTTAAATACTTCTATTTCTCCGCAGAATGCTATCCTTATTGAGGGTGCTCAATAGTACAGGCAGCCGAGTATATTAATGATATGCAGAACCCTCTAGTATAACTCCATGCCAGCCTATATTTCCTCTCAGGCTGCACATGCTGCTATGAACTCTTCTGAGAACTAAATGTGATAATAGACACACAATCACTTTGTGAAAGGTCACATGCTAGTCAAATTTAACTTGTTTACCTCATGGCAGCCCATCACTAAGTGTCTTCTGGATAGCAAGATGCAGTAAATTCTTCTTATATCATGAGTTTGCCTGCTGACAACTCCTATGGTGTTTGTAAGTATATATGCCATTTAAAATGGAAGAGCATTGGCAATTTTGTACTCAAATAAATCTCCCCTTAGGCACATGAATACTTTCATTGTCAATTCATGCATTTGTTTACTTTTCCTATTGAAGTGGCCAGCTTTGCAAACTGTGCTCCAGGTATAGATACCCTAGGTTTTGAATACTAATATAAGTATTGGTTTCCAGGAAACTTGTTCTTAATGCTCATCGTTTTATTGTCTGCAGTGCTGAGAGCTCATCAGAGAACCTCCTACCATGGCTATTCTTTCCACTTTCGCTTTGTGAGTGGTTGCTCTGGAGCACAGGTTCATGGGCATTTTGTGGAGCACTTTTTTCCCCCTTTCAATTGGTTACCTTCTATCCTGTAACTCATCCAAGTACTTTTCCACCCACTCACAATCACATGGCGCATGTCCCCACCCCCACCTCCAGCCTGGCATTTCACTACTTAGAGAAAGCTTAATGCCATCTGCAAACTGGGAAATTCAATTTAGAGAAGTTGAGAAAATGTAAAATATAATTGATCTTAGCATATTTCCAGTAGAACCCAGCTTTTAACCCTCTTATATCTGTTTGAATAAAAGATGTGGAAACTCTAAGTAATATCATTTTTTAACACATTTCAGTATCAAGCAACCAAGCTTTATACATTTTAAATTGATTTGTTTTTTAAAATAATTTTAACACATTTAATACTTTCAAAGTATTTTATAATAAAAACACCATGTATTGAAGATGCATTTCGAGTTAGGAACTGTGCTAATTTCCTGCATGTAACCCTACAACAACCAGGGAGGTAGCCACTACAAATTTCATTTTACTATTGAGATGGTAGATTAGAGATGATGGTAAGGTCCTTACCCAGGTACACAATCTAGGTAAAGATGGAGCAATGATTTGTAGCCATTGTCTGAATATTTAGTTATTTAGCATGACTATAAATACAAGTTTTAAAGTCAGTTTTATCTTTTTGGCAATGACAATGCATATACATTTAAAACATTCAAACAACATGGGAATGCACAATGTAAAAAACAGCAAAAATTCTGTTTGACACATACAAAACTTTCAGACAGTAATTTATGTAACTGTTGAAGTCAGATCAGCCTTGGCATTCAATTTATTTTTGTAATATACTGGGTTGTTTAGAAAATAGAACATCTTGATTCTTATAGACAAATAGGAGGGTACAACCTTATATTTTAAGTGTGTGTGTCTGTGTGTGTGTGTGCATATGCACAGATGTGAGTTACAAAAAAAAGAAAAAACCAGCACAGAGCTTAAACCATCTTAATTATTGACACATGTTTTCAAGTTCAAATATAGTTCCAGAGATGGTAAGAAAGATTTTTTTTGTTAATGCCTAAATGAAAACGAATTAGCCTGGCAGCAGCAGTCAATGTGCTGGTGGTCTACAATGTATTAAAATTTATTATATAACACATTTGAACCTGTGTCTTAACAATAATTATAGTTAAAATATTAAATTGGAATCAAAGGTCAAGGGACCACTCAAAACACCTTTAAGTACTATGGTTCTGTAGAAAACAGTTTGAAAATCACTTCTTAAAACATCATGTCCAGAACTAATACCTCTTTATTTTAGAATTAAGAACTTCTTCAACCTCTGCCTAACCTGTTGATCTTCATATTAGATAGTTGGCAAGTATCAGAGAAATCAAATATATGCATGCGCACACACACACACACACAGACACTTACTACTCTAAATAATCTTTATCCTACACATACCCGAAATACATTTGACTTATATCAAATAATTTATAGTTCTGGGGTTGTAGAGAAATATGGGAAATTCCTAAGCCAATGGCTCATGAAGAATCATACCAAAGGTAAGACTATTGTATGAAATAATTTATATGAAAATAGAATATGGTTAAAGTTAGAAGTAAATAGCACGTAAATCATCTGGTAAGTTTAGAGTTAGTGTTTAATACTGTAATCTTTGATAATGATACCCCAAATTATCAAGGTTGTTTTATTTTTTCCATAAATTCATTTTCTCAGTGGAAGAAAATGCTCAATTAGGGATGTTACCTCACACAAAAGTTGGTTATTGTGGTTATTTTAAGGGAAGTCCAATCTTGCAAATTACAAACTTAAATTCAATGGAAAGGAGATTTTTCTCTAAGTTTGTTTGTTTTATTCTTCCTGTATCTTGAATTCAAAACTTTGAATAATCCCTCCAACAGAGCCTCTAATTAGTTTTGCTACATGTTTAAGTAAGCTCTGGTGAATAAGCTACATTTGTGCAGATAATATAACAGGTATGCTAAAATAGAAAAGGGAGATGAATTTCTTCATATTTTTAAAATATTTGCCCCACAATAGTGGAGGATGTAATTATCTGTTTTTAAATCCTGTCATGTTTTTCTGGTAAGACTTAATTAGGCTTTTCTTATTCATTTCTGTGGCCCTACAGGATGAAATGCAAAACTGAAAAACATCAGGCACATAAGGAACTAATTTAACTCAGGACCCAGTAAAGCGTGAAGGAGGGTCTTGGTTCTGCGCCATATATGAAAGTGAGGGGCAGCATTTAGCTTTGCTTTTGCACTATTTAGCATACTGCCTAACATGGTCTTTTCAAATGATGGTTCTCAATGTTCTCAATGTGGGTCCTGACTTGTACTTTAATAATGTTAATTTTAATAAGTATGGGAAGACTTTTACAACATCATAATGAAGCTTTTTTTTTTTTTTTTTTTTTAGCTTTACCAAGCAAATGGTATAGGAAATCTGAGGAACCTTTACTCTTTAAATGTAGTCTATGAAATAAAAGATTTTGGGTGATACTCCTTTCATAGTTTTATTTACATACATGATTTCACATGTCATAAGGTTTAACAACATTGAAAAAGAGGGACATATAGATCAAGAATCCCTCATGTAAAATTCTCAAAGTCAGATGTATTTCAGAATTTTTCAGATTTTGAAAAGGCAGTATAGGATGTATGCCTTATGTCACCTAACTCCGATAGCAGTGTTTGGCTGGAGCAGCACCCAGTAATCAAACATGTCAATGTGGCAAAATGTATGAATATTCACTTTAAGAGGATAAAAAGCATAAATGACCTCACTTCCATCATGTCGGTGCAAGTTTTGCCAAGAAAATCTGATTTGAAGTTTTTCTAGATTTCAGAATTGTAGTTAAGAGATTAGAGACCTTTATTACCTAATGGTTCTCCAATAAGGGGTGCATGCCCACCTTCTCACCAGCACTTACAGGTAATTTTTTGGCATGGCTTAGTCATCTTTGAATTAGTGTCCAGCATGGTGTCTAACCCCTAGTGAGTATTGATTTTTTAAATTGAATTGCTTAAGTAAAAACATCACCATTAAGAAGAGAATCAAAATAACAACGTCTGAGAAATGTTCAAAGAAGTCACTTGAAAATAAATTTAAAAACAAAACTATGAGGTTTTCTAACATGCTATAATTTGGTTTTGGCTTGAGTAGAGGGCTAAACTAAACAAGATCTACGTTCCACAAGGTATCGGGGCCCCCAGAATGTAAATGCCCAAGCTCTGTGAAATCAGTTAGAGGTTCACATGCTCAGGTCAATCCAATTTAGGATTTAAAAAGACCAAAATAAAATGTGTTAGAAGTGTTTTTCATACCTTTAGATGACAATGCCGGGGGTTTACTGACAGTTCAAGCAAGATACAAGCCAAGGATTCTTGCAAAACCTGGAGCTTTGCAAGGTTTTACTATAAACATAAACCTCTGGAATCCAGTTCTTTTTTTTTTTTCTTTTCCAAAGGCGACTCTGGAATTTTCTTATCACATACCACCATTAAAACAACAGTAATTTTTCTTTTCTAATTAGCCTTTGAAGTTATTTGTCCAGACAATATCAGACCTTGTCTTGGAACACGTCTCAGAGAGCAAGTATTTTTTGGTCCAACACAAAACAGATTAGGCATCCAGAAGTTTCACTATCTACTTGTGAAAACAATTATCTTGACCCACACGCTTTGAGTGACTACAGAAATATGACCTTCTTCTAGATTTGGGGCTACTAGCGCTCTCAAACCCCAATGGCTGCTGGGCATGTTCCTTCAGATAGTCAGTATTCTAGAATATTGTTCATTTATCACCAGCTCTGGATTTTGATAGTACCTAATACATTTCCTCTGAACATCAAAACTCTTGTCTTTCAGAAGTTATAATGATTTAAAGTAGAGAAAATGTTAATTCAGAGATTTACATGGTTTATTTGCCTTCCACTGTTCGCTATTCCTTCCAGATTGTATTTCTATCACCTTACTTAGTAATATTTCTAAACTAATAATCTGGTTAGTCATGTTAGTCCTTTTCTTGGAAACCCTCTTTGGTTCCCCTTAATGTACAAAAAAAAGTTAGTTTGTTTTTTAATACCATTCTGAACATATCTATGTCACTTTATTGGCCTTCAATCCCCACCTACCCCAGGCACACCTGTGTTTCAGTTTCACTAAACTCTTTGCCATTCTAAGAACACCACAACCTTAATTTTGTATCTTTGTGCATACACATCTTTCTGTTTGTGATATATTCCACTCCTCAGTCAAACTCACATTTATCACCCAGGCAACAATTCAAATGTCACCTTCTGAGGGAAACTTTTCCCAGCAGCAGCCTCTGTGGTCCTATAACACAATTTTCATCCTTCTATGTACTACTAGTTTGTTCGTGTTATTTTAAATATTCTACTGTATTTCCATCTCTTCTTAACCTTTTTTTTGTTGCATCCAGAATATCTCATACTGCCAAGCACATTTTTTTGTGCTCTATAAATGTACCTTAATTAATGAAAATGAATAAATTTTATGGACTCATAAACAAATTTCTTTTAGGAGCTGTCAGTTCATGACACACCATTTACTAAGGAACTCCATGGAGTCTCTATGGAACATGTTTTTCTTTTTGAACACCGTTTGTACAATGAGGCAGAATGTCATGTGATTTCTGTGCAAACAATATCATCTGTCATAATGAGAAGATTTGCAGATCTTTCTCAACAACTGGGTTTTGAAAAATCCTCTGAAACATGATGAAGAGTGATCCCAGTTCTAGGAAGTGCCAGCAATTATGGATCACGAGAATACCAAACACTTGCGCTAAATAGATGAACTTGAGCATTGCACACAATTCCTAGAATATATGACACTTTAAAAAACACAGACAAAGAAGCCACCCAGACCCTGGTTTCAAAGCAGGGCTAAGCCTGATGTCCTTGCAGTGCATATTGTGCCCACATGTAGAGCAGTGGAGTCTTTCCCTGGGCTGTTTCCTGCTCTCATGAGGGCAGTAAGCAGGACGCCCTGACCTGCCATCCCATACTGTCTCCTCTCTCTGCTGCATGACTGCAAGGCCAAGCAGAACCCAAGGCACCCAGAGAACTGGAATCTTCACTTAATCCAGGTCATGAAGAGACAAACTACTTGATTGCATTCCCTCACAAGATGAGACGCAATATCCACTCTAACTTTGGTTACACAACAGCTGAGTAAAACAGTGTCACAGATGAAACACATTCTGTATAGTCCAAGGTATTTGTATTTGGAGTGATTCACTTCTTGTCTCTTGTTCCATGATGGCCATTCTAGCAAGATTTTTCCTCTAAATTTCCATTTTAGCATTCTCATTTGCAGCTAGGGAAGATTATATTCTTTTACTGAAATTTATGTTACCCACTGTGAAATTCTCTATCAAACCTTCCCCTTTTTGAGGTTGGGGGTGCTTGATATATCCCCATTTTTTCTACATATCATTTATTCTATAATTTTTTTTCTGTAGTGTTGAAAGAAAAGGAGTTTTTATACTTTTCTGATTTTAAATAATCCTATTTCCTGAAAGGATTTATAGAAAAAATGTAGGACATTTAGAACTCTCAGATGTTACATTCGGCCAATAGGAAGTAGGATCTGGATGTTGTATCCATCTCTTAGGAATTAGGATTGGGATGTCTTAAAATTTTGCTATGTTTATATATTAGGAAACATGGATTGTGCTGAATACTCAGGGAGCTTTCTCAAAATAAACATTCAAGTTTTCTTCTATCTCTGGAATATCGACTTACTGACTTACCTGTCTATCACAACACCAATGCTGCACTAAGTTAAATACTATACCTTTATAAATCTAGAAGTCAAGTAGTGTTATTTCTGCAATTTTTTCTTTTTCAAAATTGTCTTGGAAATTTTAGAACCTTTGCATTTCCTATAAATTTTAAAATCAGCCTTTAAATTCCTAAAAGAAAATGCCTGCTGGTATTTTGATGAGTATTGTGTTGGAAATATAGATCAATTTAGGAAGAACTGACATCTTAGCAATAATGAGTCTTCCGATCCAATCTTAAAAATATTGGGATTTGGAAGGGAGAGAAGAAAACTCATGTGCTTTTACATAATCTTTTTACTAGAAGTTTTGTTTATGCTCTTTTTTTACTCAACTCAGTCTTCCCCTTTTAACTTCTAAGATAGAAAGCATCAGCTGTTCTAATAAACAATACCTAATTTACATAACAGGGTTCTTTCTTAACTGGATCTCTGTTTCCTTCCACAGCCAAGTGAATGAAGCCACCTTGCTGCCAATAAGTTTACTATTTCACTCTTCCATCCTTGAGACCTAGTTTTATTTCCAACTTTACAACATTAGTCGCTAGTATTGCATTTCAACTAATTTGCTTTTATTTTTTTTATTTATTTTTTCAGCTTTTCAGTCCTCCTCTTTTTGGTCTTTCTGTGTATTTCAGTACTGTCTATCCTTTCTTCAAAATTGTGTTTCCCCATTGAATTTCATGGGTGATATTTTCATAGTTCTGAAAATATCAATGATATTTTCCTTTACACCCAACTCCTTTACACCGGTTGTAACATCTAGCCTATTTCCTATAATGCATTTCTGCATTCTAGAGAACGCTAGCTCCTCTGGTTACTAATTGGTGAAAGAAATAATGAAAATAACAAGAAAACAGGAAAAAAAAGTCAAGTTTAGGCAATACAAACTCAAGATTCTTTTAATGTGGAGCCTTTAATATGCTAATGTTCATCATGTATTATTTGTCAGAAGTTATGATAGAAGGCATTTACCAAACATTTATGATTTAAAAATCTTTCCATAGAGAATTTTTGCAGAAACATTCATAATAGTCTTTCAAAACACCAAGATGATGGCATAAGAATAAGTAATGGGGCATTAAAAATTACCATGCCTAACAGTGGGAGTTCAGTAATTCAGGTATCTTCCCATTCCTCAGTTTCCTCATTTATTTTATTCTGGTATAATTTTTTTCTGATTTCATCTTTGGAATTAGATTACATTTCACTGTTCAATAAAATATTAATTCATGATTTCTCATCTTTACTAAACTCCTCATCTTTATAACAGTTACAATGATCCTCAAATTTCTGTATTGTGTTACTTTACATGACGGATATTTTCCTCTGAGCAACTAATGGGAGTCCTTTTAAATTAAAATGTGTTTTAAAAATAATTTTGGGGGAGACAGTGGGGGTGGTAATGGTGTTAAGAAAGCAAAATCACCTTAAATGAAAGCATAACTCTGAATTATAGAACTGTTTCAGTTTTCCATCCTGTGGTCAGAGAGAAAAAACTGGACCTGAAGGTACCAATTATGGGTTGTAGCTGGCATGTTCAAGATGACTAGAAGTACTTTGCATCAAGGCTGCAGAACACAGTGGTCAGACTAGGAGTTAGACATGCACTTTAAGATGTTTCAGCAGTTGAATTAAACCAAGCTCCCTCCACCTGAAAGAAGGATGGCCAAACTCTAGTGAAAACATTAGTTTCCAGTTAACATGACAGTGTGGCCTACTCAATAATAAATTGCAATGAGTCCAGGGGCCATTCTGCCTTTGTTGATCAATATGATTTCTGACATCTTTATGGAGTGCTGCCAAAAACGATGCTCCGTGATTCCTAGGGTAGGAAGTTCCAAGGTCCACATTTATGAAACCAAGAGCTTAGGCCCTTCTCTTTGGCACTGAAGAACAAGGAGGGAGGGAGGGAGGGAACAAGTATTCACTAATTTAATATTGTCTTCTCCTGTGAAGAAGACACGAGATCATTTCTGCTTGATAAATGAAGAGAGATAATGGCTTATATTTTGTGTTCATTTTACATGTGGTTTATTTTACAAACTTTCTACACTAATTTTTAACTTGAGTTTTTCAACTTACATTTTGCTTACTATTTACTTGCAAAATAAATATGCTTTCAATTCACTTTTAATATGAATGAGTTAGTCATTTAGTCAATATTAAATGAATACTAAAACATATTTATCTATAATTAAAAATATAAGGTACAACACACAAGGAACTGTAGTTTTTCCCTATTAATCATGTAAAGATATTCGATAGTTGTGCTTCCTGCTGTGTGTTCTAGAACAACGAAATATTTTCAACAATTCTTTTGCATGTTTAACCACAATGAATGGCCTAGAATTTTGTCTGATCAGCTGTCATGGTATAGAATCTTACATTTCAAGAAAACCAAACATCTTTCTATATACAATTCTTATTTACTGTGATTTTGATATGAAAGATATTCTAACAGCCTTGGGAAAAATATTTCCACTGGAAAGCTGATTATACATCCAGATACTCAAAAGAATGCTTTAAGTTAAGAAATTCATGGTTAAGGGATTAACATCTTAGAACATGTGATGATCAATTTTATGAATCAAGCTGGATAGGCTATTCAATAAAACACTAATCCTGGTGTTGCTGTGTAGATATTTTGTAAATGTGATACACATATATAATCAGTTGACTTTAAGCAGATTAATTTCTATAATTTGAGTGGGCCTGATCCAGATCCAATGAGTTGAAAAGTTTTAAAAGAACTGAGGTTTTCCTGTAAAAAACAAAACAAAACAAAAAAACAAACAGAAATTCAACCTATGGACAATAGCTTTAGCTCCTGCCTCAGAATTTCTAGCGTCTCCTATTGATTTTGGACTTGCCTAGCTAGCCCCTATGTAAGTCAGTGACTTGTAATGAACACACATACTTACTCACACACTATATAAGTCCATATGTGTGTTTGCAATGAGAAGGCTTGTGTCTAATTGTGAAACACATGTATTTACTTTTTGGTGAAAAATAATTGCAAAATATAATTGTGTGTGTGTGTCTGAGAGAGAGAGAGAGAGAGAGAGAGAGAAACTTGTTCTGTTTCTCTGGTGGAACCCTGACTCATACAGAGCACATAGCATGCACACAGTCCACTTCTTCCTCAAAGACACATTCCCTGCTCATCCTGAAGTACCTTCTCCTTCCCATTATTATCTACCGCAGTATCCTGCTTATTTTCTACATAAAACTCATGACAATCTGCAAATATTTAAAATTCAATGCCTTGCTGCCTTTCTACATAACTAAAACAAAAATTTCTGAAGTTAAGCACCCTGACTGTCTCATTCATTGATTTATCCCCAGGATGTAACACAGTTCCTGGCTCATAGTAGGGGCTAAGTTTGTTGAACAAATGCAAAATAAATGGATTAACTTGTTGAATCCCTATAATCCTCTGTAATGGGAGATCTATTATCCCCATTTTATAAGCTTCAGGGAAATTAAGTGACTCCTCTCAAATCACACGACTGATAAGTGACGGATCTGGTATTTAAACACAAATTGTCCCATGTCCAAAACCTATTCTATTTCCTTTACATGATATTGGCTGATTTGACCTTCTATTGAACATAATAGCTACAATGCACCAGGCTTTCAATTAAGCATAGTGGCAAACACAAAAAGGAATCACACAGTGTGATCAGGAATATCTATAATTAGCTCTGTTACTCAGCCTTGTGCACACCAGTAGATGAAACAACGGTGTGGGTGGTACTCCTGCTTAAGAGACTGGGAAGAGGCATTGGGGAGAAAGATGCTGTTCAAATGGGCCTTGAGTTTGAGGGCTAACATTGTGAATAAGATCAGTTTAAACCCGGGAGACAATATTAGCAAAGACACAAGCATTTGCAGGTTTAGGAATGTTTAAAGCATGGTGAAAAGTTGAGTCACTTTAGAGTGTGAGATACCTGAGGGGACAGACATGACATTGTGTATGAAAAGGATTTAGAGTCTGGACTTAATCCTATGTGCAGTTGTGGCAACCATGCTAGGTCATGCTTCATGTTTGTTTCATACTGAAATCTGAAATGTCATTTAAAGATTGTTAGCATAAGTTGACCTTTGAAGGTGGAGAAATTTATGACTATCTTTGGAGCAGAAGAGAACTCTCATGGAGGTCCTTTAGTATGTTATTCCAGTCCTCCAAGGGGCATATATGAAGAAAGGATTAAATATGTAAGGGTTTCATTAGGGAACACAACTGTGAGAGAAAATAGGGGAGGGAATGGAAGAGACTAGGGCATCTGAAGAAACACAATGCAGGTCTGATCCCTAGTGAAGGAGAGATGGAGGGGAGACTGAGTAAAAGTGTCCTAAACTGCCCTATAATCTAAAGAATTTGCAGCAAGGCCATCAGGAGTTCTTAAGTGAAAAATGACTATCAGACGAGTCTTGAGTCTTCCAGGAGGACCTGTCTTCCTCTTCCTGTTGTGGTCAGCAATTGATCAGCCATGAACTGTGGGGGGTGTGGCAAAGCAGCTGTTGGCCAATAGCTCGATGTAGTTGGAGATCTGTGAAGTGGACTCTTTACCTACACAATTTAGGTAGCCTATGCTCTTGCAGAGTTAAAGCACTTTTTTGCCCTACTTAAAGCTTTAGATTGGAGTCTCCTTGAAAATTATAATGTAACTTTTGGGAGTGGTAAGTGACTTTTTGTGCAATTATTTCTCAAGAAAAGCTTACAAATTTATTTCACAATTAGAATCAAAGTCCTCTAACTGTGAAAAGATGAGTGTGAGTTTCCATTTAATTGCCTATAACTGAAGATGCATCCCTTCTACTTCAAAAAAAAAGACATGAGCTGGCACACAGTGGCCTGTGGAAGGGAAAAGAAGAGGTTTGGATAGTGCTTATTGAGGGTCATGCTCTTACCAAATTAAATCTTTATATTAGTCATTATTTTTGTGCCCATTTACCAACGTAGAAACTGAGACTCAATGAACCTCATACAACCAAAGTGGGACAAAGTCAATAAAGGTTGTCTTCTTTCCTCTGTCCTATGCTGCTTCTAGATCTTTAGTGTGAAGGGTGTGGACATTATTCAAGGGAAAGGGCAGAAGAAATTGGTGTTACAAGACAGAACTTCACTTACTTCTTATTTTTTCCAGGTCAGTGCTGCCTTCTTTTAACCAGGAGGACAGTTTTGAAGGTCAAGACACAGTACCACTGGGGAATAAATAAAAACTGGGTGAGACATCATACAGGAGGTGACATGATTAAGAGGCTGCCCCACACAGCCAATGACCCAGTCTTGAGACAGACTACCTACTCCTCCTCCTCAACTGATGGAAATGTATTGGAAAATCTCAAGCTACCTTTCAGATTTGTTACTCCTGTGAATCTTCCATCTTCTGATATTCATCAATAACGTATTATTACACTGGTTCATATCAATACAACTTGACCATCACATTTGTCATTTATTCATTGGAAAAGTTCTTACTGATTGCTATGCGCCATGTACTGTGCTAGGGGCTTGGACAGAGCAATACGTAGGGTCAGCCATGGTCACTACCCTAATAAAGCCTACTCTGAAGTGACACTTGCCAAAACTAGCTATTCTACATTTTGCAATGTGCATTTTTGGAGAATCCTAACAAGCTTCCCTATTTATGAACATTTTTGCCCCCCATCTTATTCCCCTACACACACACACACACACACACACACACACACACACACACTCCACCCCCTAAAACTTATCCTTCAAACAGCTATCAAATTGTCTTTCTCACTGCATCTGACAGTGACCATAAAAACCATCCATGAATCACAAACTCCATAGCATAATCTCTCTGTGGCTGTGGCCTGATGTTCTAGAATTACCTCTGGCCATTGTTCCATCCACCTTACACTCCAGCCACAGAGAGATACTCCAGATTCTCGCCAAATTATCCCAAGTTTTTTATGTACTATTCTCTTTACATGAAATGAACGGCTTCCCGTTTTCCATCAAGAAAATTCCTATTGACCTGCTATAACCCAGCTCAAATGTCCCTTTTGTCTAAGAAAACTTCACCCTCTCCTCCAGGGAACTGGTCATTTTTCCTTTGGAGCAGTTGTGATTTACATGTGCTATGGCAAATATTGTATTGTATTGGAATAGTTTGCCTTACTACATTTTACCTTTTGTTTCTTAAGCTCCTCTAAGAGACCATGCCTTTATGTTGTTGAGCTTTCAGTGCCTAGCAAAGTTCCTGAAACCTGGTAGGGATTGAGTAAATGGTAGTTGAATTGATTTAATTTGAATTAAGACTGTATTTAAGGAAAGTTGGTTTTGATTATGGTAAACATTATTCCCTATCCATAAATAGCATTTAATTTAACTAAATAAGGGCACCAGGTTTTCGTTTTTTGATGACTAAACATGTAGATAGAAATCTAATCAGAGTAAGTCACTTTCTAAAAATTGCAGATAGGTATTTCTCACCATTTTGTTAATTCTTATTTGGGTCAAAGGCTGGACATTTAAAAATAAAATATGATGAGTACCAAGTGCTTAACATTTTAACATTTCAATTTCTATAATGTAATTTACCTCAAATCCAAGATTTAGGTAAAAGTTACTACAGAGATAAATTAAAATCCCCACACTCTTTTAAAATAGCCGATGTAGGCCACTCCTGAGGTTGTTTATTTTTATATTATATACAATGGAAACCTATAATTAAGAATGGGTAAACCCAGCTGTGCTTTGGGTTTATCAAATTTCTTAACGTTGCTTTTGACTTTTTGGAGTCTGTAAAGACTATAGTCATTCTATCTGAGGTAAGGTGATATCTTATTGTGGTTTTAATTTGCATTTTTTCTGATAATTAGTGACCTTCAGCATTTTTTCATGTATTTATTGGCCATTTGTCTATCTTATTTTGAAAAGCTTCTGCTCATATCTTTTGCCCACTTTTAATGAGGTTGTTTGTTTTCTCCTTGCAGCTTTTCTTGAGTTCTTTGTAGATTCTGGTTATTAACCATTTATCAAATGCATAGATTATGAATATTTTCTCCCATTCTTTAGGTTTTCTATTTGATCTGTTGATTATTTCGTTAACTGTGCAGAAACTTTTAAATTTAATCAAATCTTATGTATTTATTTTTGTTGTTGCTGTGATTGCCATTGGGGTCTTCCTGATAAATTCTTTGCCTAAGCCACTATCTAGAGGAGCTTTTCCAACATTTTCTTCTAGAATTCTTATGGTTTTACACCCCAGTTAGAAAGGCACCTATTAAAAAGTCCCAAAACAATAGATGCTGGTGTGGATGCAAAGAGAAAGGAGCAATTATACACTGTTGATGGGACTGCAGATTATTACAACCTCTATGGAAAACAGTATGGAGATTCCTCAAAGAACTAAAAGTAGACCTACCAGTTAATCCACCAATCCCATGACTGGGTATTTACACAAAGAAAAAAAAAGTCATTTTATAAAAAAGACACTTGCACTTGAATGTTTATTGCAGCACAATTCACAATTGCAAAGATGTGGAATAAACCCAGATGCCTATCAATTCATGAGTGGATTAACTAAATGTGGTATATGTATACTATGGAATACTACTCAGCCATTAGGAAGGATGAATTAAGGCCTTTTGCAACAATTTGGGTGGAACTGGGGACCATTATCTTAAGTGAAGTATCTGAAAAATGGAAAAACAAACACTACATGTACTCACTATTAAACTGGAACTAACCGATAGACCCAAATGTGCACAAAGGGAATAAAACTCAGTGGAAGTCAAGCAGGGTAGAGGAGAGAGAGGGGATGAGTGAAAACCTAACAGGTACAATGAACACTACCTGGGTGATGGGCACACTTATAACCCTGACTGAAGCATAAAAAAATTGATACATGTAACCAAAAACATTTGTACCCTTATGATATTTTGAAAGAAAAAAAAGACTATGGTCTACTTTTCCAAGAATTTTCCCTCAATTTTTAAATCAGTGTTTATTTTAAAAGAAATATAATCCATATGGTTTTGATTCCTCCACACTTAACTCATCCAAATGCAGTTTTGTAAGAACTATTTGAAGTCAAAAGCTTTTTGAAATTTTTATGAGCTTTTTTGTTCCCCTCCCAGAAATGGAAGCAATATTTTCCAAGTATAAACAAAGTTAATAAGCAAACACTTTTATATTTTAAAATAATGAAACTAGATTGGGTGCTGAACTTGACAAAATAGTTCTTTTATCCTTAGTGAAATCGTTGTCTAAACTCATAGACTGCCTTTGCTGAAGGACAGCCTCAGGCGACACCAGCACTGTATCATCCAGACTGTAAGATCTTGCACAGTATAGCAGTTGTTTTCCAGCCAGGGTTTGCTCATAATATCTTTATTTTGTTACAGAAGCCACTAAAGTACAATATTAAATGTCATAGCAACCCAGAAAAGTTAGTGATAGGACATATAAATGGAGAAGCAATGCTGTGTCTATGAATGAGCACCTCGCAGCACTGTCAGACCTGAGCAGGAAATCAGGAAGATGAAAAAAAAAAAAAAAAAGGCCCTATGGATGCTATCTAGAAGGGCCCTCAGCAAACTACAGCCCACAGACTAAAAGAACCTACCAACTGTTTTTGTAAATAAAGTTTTTAGAACACAGCCACGCCCCCTCATCCACATATCATCTACAGCTGCTTTTGAGCTACAGTGACTAAGTTGAGCAATTGTGACAGAAAACCACATGGCAGGCAAATCCCGAAATATTTACTACCTGGACCCTAACAGGAAAAGATTATAACTCCTGACCAAGGTGATATGCAGCCAAAAACCCTAGCTTCTTAGCTCTGGCAAGAGTGCAAAACTTCCCTAAGTGTCATATTCTCACTGTAGATCAAGGATTAGAAGGACATCAAAAGCAAATAAAAAAGTCTCATTGTTTGAAAAAAAGAAGGTATTATTAGAAAATAAATATTTATGTTATAATATATGTTTATTTTTCATATAAGTGAGAAATGAATAATTGCTGAAAATTTCCCAACTTCTAAGTTCTCTATGACTGAACACTTCGGGGATTTGAAAAGTGCATGCAATTCTGTCAGCACTAAGGTATTCATGGTGGAGATCTCTTTGGTGAAGCAATTATTTTTTCTCCTCTATTATTTCAGACATAACAAGCCTCACTTTATGTTAGGTACCTATGCTGGGCTTGTGTGTGTGTGTGTGTTTTATTACATTTAATCCTATAATTAAGTATTTACAAGTTATTTATTTATTTATTTTTTATTTCAGCATATTATGGGTGTACAAATGTTTAGGTTACGTATATTGCCTTTGCCCCACCCGAGTCAGAACTTCAAGCATGTCCATCCCCCAGATGGTGTGCACCGCACCCATTAGTGTGTATATACCCATCCCTTCCTCCGCCCTCCCACGTGCCTGACACTCAATGAATGTTATTACTATATGTGCACTTAAATGTTGATCAGTTGAAACCAGTTTGCTGGTGAGTAGATGTGGTGCTTGTTTTTCCATTCTCATGATACTTCACTTAGCAGAATGGGCTCCAGCTCTATTTAGGGATCTCAGTTTCCTCTTTTGTAAAATGGGGATAATAATATTACCTACCTCACAGGACTATTTTGAGGAGTAAGGAAATTAATACATGTAAAGCAATACATGTAATTATATTAATTACATGTAATACATGTGAAGTACTTACGACAAAGCCTGTGCCATCCATCAAACCCCAAAAGGACTTCCCCCCCACCCCGCCCCACAAAGCCAGCTGAGCTAGCAGAACCCAATTTAGTAAACCTATTGCAATAAAGAGTATTGCCATTCTGTAGTTTCAGGATAAGAGAGTCTCAGATTGGGCACATCAGGAGAAAAAAAATACACTCACAAAATAAATTGGACTGATGATTTTACAAGGAGTCTTAAAAAAGCAGGGGCTATGTGAGATTGGGCAGTTTACAACATGAGCGTTATAGATTATAGGCTCAACGAAGCAAGAGCCTTGGTACAAGTATGGATGAATAAGTGGTTAAACATGTTAAATAAGTTGTCTTAGTTGGTTTACCAGGAAAGGATGTTGGTTTCAGTTTTCTCATCAGATGTAGTGAGTGCTAAATATTAGCAATGTTCATTATCATTATGTTTTATCATCATTATTTTACAGATGAGGTAGTTCAGACTATGAAAGGTTAGGTAATATGTCCAAAGTCATCTGGTCCAGATATCATTATTGCCAGCATATTGCCTCCTAGCTCATTTGCTAGATGAGAATTCTGTTGTCCTGGTAGGAGAACTGTTTGCCTAAATATTTGAGCAAACTGTATTCCCAAATTGATTTGTACAAATTTTATGGAAGAGTAAAATTATTTATTGGTTACAGTCTTATCTTTCTGAGTGAGAGTTTTCCTGAAACAAATATGTAAGTCATGTTGACACAGGTGAGCTCAGTTCTCAGTTCTAATAATTGAGATATGTGGCTGTAGGTGGTTTCAGTTCTCCAATCAGACAAAGTGATGGATTATACTTGCGTTGATTCTCATTTCCAAGGTTATTTACTTTTTAAAAGCCCCTTTTGGTACATTAATCCTCTAAACATATGAATTGTCTACAGATTAAAAAATAAAAATATATTAGGATAAACAATGTTACTCAGACCAACAAATTGACCTATTATTGTTTATCTTTACATGTAACATTCATATGAAATTGTTAATTTGTGGCAACTTTGTTAACATCTCTATCTTACAAAGCGCAAGTGTTTACTCACCTATTCACCAAAAGTTTACTATTTTGTAACATTGTATCGATTGGGCTAAATCACTTTCCAAAACCGAAGGTCCAGTAGTCTTTCAGTTTTGATATATATATGTCCTTTACTTATATAGTCATCCCATCATATCTTTGGGGGATTGATTGAAGGACCTCTGTGAATACCAACTCCACAGATGCTCAAGTCCCTTAGGTAAAATGATATAATATTTGCATACAACCTATGCACGTCTTCCCATATACTTTAAATCATCTCTAGATTACTTATAATATCTATTATAATGTAAATACTATATAAATAGTTGTTATACTGTATTGGTTTTTTTATTTTTATACTTTTTTTAATTTTTCAAATATTTTCAATCTGCAGTTGGTTGAATCTGTGGATGCAGAACCCTTGAATAAGAAGGGCCAATTGTATATACATATTTTTAATTTTCTACCTCTTCATGGTAAAATTAATGGAGAATGATTCCTTTTTTTCGTACTACAGCTGATCTACTTCTTAGGGTTTTACTTATAATTACTAAGATTCCACTGAGTTACATGGTTAGGAAAAAATAATGCAAGCATTTTGGTAAAAGCTAAGTAAATATCATAATAAAGTAAGGGAAAGGGGGCAGGGGATAGGTTAAAAAAATCTAAAAATAATTTAACCAACAGTGCAGTGAGGGGATTAAAATGAACAATAATTTATTGTATACTTCAAAGTAGCTATAAGAGAAAAATTGTAATGTTTTCAGGACAAGGAGAAGATAAATGTTTGAGGTGATGGATATCCCAATTAACCTTATTTGATCATTACATATTACACACGCGTACCAAAATACCACATGTACTACAAAAACATGTACAACTATGACATACCAATGAAAAATACAAAAAAAGAAAGTCCACTTTTTCTGTATATATACTGGAAATATGTTCAACAAAAAATATTTTAAAAATGAAAGCAAAAAATCATGTGAAAAGGGGATATTCCAAATCATAAACATATTTATCCAACTATTATACATATATATCACAAATCAAGTTTTCTAAAATGCTATAAAAATGAAAAAAAAACTAGAAAAAGGTCAAGGTTCAAGATTGATTAGAAGTCCAATAAAAAACTGTTATGCATAGAGGCAAGTTATGTCAGGTACATGTGGATTATAAGCAAAATGCAGAAAATATATCTCCCCCCATAAGGTTATTTTATTAATTTTATCTCCCTTGATTAACCAACAAAGTTCTACATGTAAAAGTTACAATTAAATATGCATAATATGCATTTCCTTTTTGTTGCTGAGTGTACAACAAGAAATATGAAATGAAATGCAAATGAATAGCCCTTGCTTGGAAAAACTTTAATAAGGAAGCTGTATGCCGTATGCTAACAAGAACCAGAGATGTCTGACAAGCCACTACCAATTATATATTATAATTTCTGTTAATAATAAATCAGCCTTTCTATTTTTCCCACTTTATGTGTGTGCATAACACTTCACATTTAGAGGAGAGAAAGCAAAGCCAGCAACTAGAAGCTAAAGCAGATCCTACCAACAGGACAGCCAGAGGTGGTCAGCTAACTGCACTACTTGCGACGAGTATTTTCTTGAAGGGAGATCTGACCCAGGCACTGTTATAGCTGTCACAGTCTACACCTTGTGCCACTTCTCCCTAGAAAGTGGGGAGCAGCTCCTCGATGGTCCCTGTGGACCTCTCTTTCTGAGAAAAAACTTGGAAGGAGGTTAATGGGATGAACTACCACCCCCAGCCACAGTGGGTCTTGGGTCAGCAACGACTGCTCCTCCAATCTCTTCTCCTCTATCCATTCTCAGCTATTCCTTCATTGGTTTTGGGTGGTGACCTAAACTTTCATTTCTGAGGGATCTGAGCCCTCAGAAACCATGCCTTTCTTAGCAGGAGCTATTGCTCATATCCATTCATAATTACAGTGGAACAAGGTAGTATGAAAAGGTGCCCAAGTTCCACACACATTTCTCCCTTCCCCATTGTGTAAAGTAGTCCTACCTCCCCCTAATAATGAAGATCAAGTACTCCTCCATGATGGGAACTCTTTTTTTTTTTCTTTTCCTCACTGTAAGGATCCAAAGTATACAGTACTGTGTAGTTCAGTTCTACCCTTGCTGTTTCTCTGGCAAACGAGTATCCTCCAGGCAGGATTTCTCAAGTTTGCACTATGTCATCTTGGGCCTGATGAAATTATATGAAAGTGGGGTCACCCTGTGCTCTGTAGGATGTTTGCAGCATCCTCAGCCTCTACCCTCTAGAAGCCATTATTCCCATCCCTAGTTGTGATACTAAGTGGAGCCACCTCTAGTTTCCATACCTTGCATTTCAGACTCCATATATTCTACCTTCTGAAGACACAGAGCAGTACAGAAACCTCTGATTTAATGCCCATACTGCATTGTGAAGGATGGCACATCATCACTTCAGATCATTTCCTCTGAACTGGTGCTTCAGCTGGGTCTTTAGAAACACGTTAACACTCTGAGTTCAGTTACTTTTTGATTGTGTGGTATATAGTGCAGTTCATTGCTGCACCTTTTTGGCTACAGAGAACAGCTAGTACTGAATTCATTAAGCTGCTGGTACCACAATCACCAGTGTATTCTGATGGTCTCGGTACCTGGTGTCCTCTGGGCCCTCCCATGAAATATACTCCTCTGCTGGGTCTTCTGGCTTCACATATCCATTCCAGAAAGCTCTCCTTCACCAAATTCTTTATTTATTTCTCTCCTCTCTGCCAGGGTAAATCAAGCAATCCCACTTGGTCAATGTTAGTGTTAGTGGTGACTTATGGTCAACATGGCAGAAAGTTTTCCCCATCATTAGGCATCCTTGACAAGGTTTTAAGTCCCTTGTCTTTAGAGCGCTCTCATGTCGATGAATTCTTGTCCTCTTGATTAAGCACTCTAGAAATGCAAAGTTAGTAAGTGAAGGTCCGGACGGCTTCACTTAAGAATTCTACCAAATGTTTATGGAAGAAATGATAAATCCTAATTCTACACAAAATCTTTAAGACAATTGAAAAAAGAGGATATACTTCTTAACACATTCTATGAGGCCAGCATTATTCTTATAGGATAATTCTAAAGTTCATATATAAAGGAAAAAAGATCAAAATAGTATTTCAAAAATTTTGTAGGAGAGTAATAAGCTAGGAGAATTTATACTACCTGACTTCAAGACTTCTATCTACAGCCATCAAGACAGTACGAGGCTTGAGTAAAAGTAGACATACACATCAATATATAACAATAGAATGGAGTCTAGAAATAGACCCAACCATGTGTGCTCAATTAATTTTTGACCAAAATCTAAAAGAAGTTTGCTAGAGAAAGATAATTGTTTCAACAAATGGTACTGGAATAATTGGCTATCCATATGCAAAAAAAAAAAAAAAAAAAAAACCACCATCCATACCTGCACCTTATACAAAAGTTATGGCAAAATAGATTATAGACCTAAATATACAATCTAAAACTATAAAAGCTCTCTTTGGCAAAGATTTCTTAGATATAATGCCAAATGCATGATGAATTTAAAAAGATATAAATTCAACTTTATCAACATTTTAAAAAAGCAAATTACTTTTGCATCATAAATGTCACAGAAGAGGCTCTCCTTTGTGGAAAAGATACCAATGTCACCAAAGTCCGGGGTCTTGTCTCTTCTTAGGAGGAAGAAAAGACAATAGACTGGGAAAAAATACTTGGAAATCACAAACCCAATGAAAGACTTGTATCAAGAATATAAAAAGAACTTTTAAAATTCAATTACTAGAAAGTAAACAACACAATATTTAAAAAAAGACAAAGATTTAAATAGATGCTTCTCCAAAGAAGATAGATGGTAGACAAATAGGCAGAAAGAAAAATGATGATGATGATGATGATAATAAATAATAAATTTAAAAAATAAGAGCCTATAACTTAATTTTTACTGAGTTAGGATCATCTAATCTAGCAATCAGTATTGGGACTTCTCTCTAAGCTTCAGGTCAGAATTAATGAAACTGTGGGCTTATGTTAAATGAAATATAACTGTATCCTTTCTCCACCCTCTTTAGTTGCCTTTATTTATGAGCTTTGTGTTTGTGGTAGCAAATAGCAAAGTCAGGAATTATTTGGTTTAGCTAAGCATAGAGATTGATTTAATATTTGTTCTGGGAAGAAATAAATTTTATCTGCTGTTTTTGCAGTTTGTTTATAATGTTTCATAGTTGTAAAATTGCAAAAGTCATTCCCATGGTGGAAGTGGAGGGAATGGAATGGAGTGCAGTGCTTCCTGAATAACCAATTATAGGGGACCCAAGAAATTATGTTGGGCTGTTAACACAAGTGGAAAGGGTCTGATTATCCATTGAGCCCATTTCTCTTATAAATATCATGCAGTCCAGGACTTAAAGGGGAGGTGCCAAGGGCCAAGGGCCGGGGCCAGAAAAAAGACTGGAAAATAGAGATTCCAGAATGGACTGAGAACCCCACTAGAAGAAGGGCTAACTGGCATGCTCCTGAGTTGAAGTCTTAATATCTTTATTAGAAATTTAGTTCCAACAAAGGAAAGGGACAAACAGTTGACTTATTCATTTAAAGCCTTCTCTGTGCTTGGCATTAGCAGATAGCGGATACCATCGTGCAAGGACAGACTCAGTCTGTGATTTCCTGGGTTTACAATCTACAGTAAGCATTTAGGGTCAGGAGGATAAAGCTTTTAGATTTAGTCTCTTTCTTACTTCACATCAGGTCAGGTTGCTAGACCTTAAATTCACAGACGACAGTATTAACCTTAGGCCACAATATGAAAACCACAAGTAATACAAATATATTGAGGAATCATCTGTCTCCAGGGACAGAGATTTTGTCCCAAATTAATAAGGCCTATATCTTTTCTAAAGTTCCTCTTCCGGCCAAAGACAAGATCCAGGTCCTTAGTAACTTTGGTATCAAGTCAAAAGCAGCTGTTTAGAGTGAGCAGACTAGTCTACCCACAGACCTTTTAAGTATCTTTGGCTTCCAGTCCAAAATATTTTAAACAGAGCATGCATGCCATGTATTTCAAATTGTTAAAACTTCTCATATATATTTAATGTTTTCAGATAGGAAAATCATGTGATAAAGAGTTATTCAGATTTTTCCATGGTTTGAAGAGGTTTTTTTCTGCCTCATCTTCTTTCACTCTGTATCATAATTTAGAAATACCTCTATTTCATTTGGTTGATATTAATGTGATTTAATTATTATTTTTTCTAAATTACCAAATAGGCCCCAGGTTTCTAACATGTATTTCCTCTAGCATGTTTGTAGCAAATGATTACCTGCTCTAACCTACTCTGAACAACTTTTTGGAAACTTGATATAGTTTGGAAGGGCATTAAAAACATATAGTCTCTTTCTGTCAAATATTTTTGTATGAATAAATGCAATATTCTGGAGCTGTATGCTACACTGCAAAAATTTACTAAGCACTTACTATATGCATTGTGTCAGTGCTTGCATACATAGTTAATTTTGATCTCTAAAACAACCTCATAAAGAAGATACCATTGATTACTTTAAATAGATTTGAAAACTGAAACTTGGAAGAGTTAAATAAACTGTACAAAGCCTCACAATCAATATGACTCCAAAGTCCTTTGCCTTAACCTCTGCACTCTCCCTCACTACATATAAAATTATCTTGATCGCAAGGAGCTAACATTCCAAATAGATGTTGTTATTATTTTTTCCCTTGCTATTTTTATTCAAAGTTTGGCCAAAGATTTGGGTCATGTCTAGCTTTGATTGCACATGAAATAAGCCAAAGAATAACATGCATATGAGAAAGAGGGTCTGATGAAATTTCTATTGACTTTATTGAGCATCTTAGTACTTTAATGGAAGAAGTTTATTTCACATTTCAAAGGGAGGGTGAGTTCATTGTGAGTAGTCTTTTGTTACACAGTGTTCCAAGGCAGCAAACTAGGAGGACCAACATAATTGCACACATTCCCAACTAAAGTACATTAGTCATGTTCTATTTTACAAGAAGAGCCAGGTTTGAGGTAGGCGAGAAAAACATGAGGAGTGGTTGCCCCCATTAACTTGTTCTATGTGGGATATGTAAAGCAAAGGTGCAAAGTTGAACTCATAAAAGAAGGAGGAGTGGGGCCATATCTTCTAGTTTTTGCATTTTTCCTGACCAGCCACATCATAATAGCTACCTATTTAGTACAAATGAATGGTTCATTTTTATTTTAGACCATCGGCAGTTTTTCTTTTAAATTTGTTTCTCTCTCTTAGAAAATGAGTGTCATCTTCTACCTATTATACAGTCACAGATTCAGTTAATATTTTGGAGGGGCAAATGCTAAGATCATCATTTTGTTAGAAAGCTGTCAAGTCCCTAAAATAGCATCATTCACCCAAAAGTATTGTTTGAGTGTTCATTGGAAAAGAAAAAAACACACACTTGTCATTACTTCCTTGAAAATCTTTAATACATTCTGACTAAATGTGTTTTTAAATGCTGTGATGTGGTCATTTTCGATTTGTACTTTAAGATAATATGAATAGTTAGAAAATCAGAAGAGATAGGCTCTTTGTCACATACTACATTTTCTGACTGAAATGCTTGCTTTAGTAACAATTGAATGAACAATTTTTTTTTCATGTAACACAAAATTATTTATTATTAAGGAGAAGCAGGAAGTCAGTTAGTAATATGGATGAGAAAACTTTACCTAATTAGGCAAGAGACTAGCTTTCATGAAGATCAACATCCTCACATCCTGGTAAATTAATCTCTCTCAGCAGGAACTAGAAGGAAATGGGAAAGAGGATGTGGTCTTTATCTTCCACAATGGTATTGTTATTTTTGTGATAGCAGGAGATAGAGGGGAGGTAGGGTGAGGAAAAGCAACCTAATGCTGCCCTATGATTAGCTGACTGTGAGCTTCTTGAAGTAAGACACCAAACAGTGTATTTATTTTATTTCTCTTAATTCATTTGCAGAAGTTAAAAATTGTGTGCAAGTTTGCAGAAGCTGTGTGTGTATGTGTTTGTGTGCCTATTTGTATGCAAGTGTGCATGTCTGTGTGTTTGTGAGAAACCTCTTTTCATACTGGCTATTTGGTTTCTCTCACCAGAAAAATAAATTTAAAAAACACGTATTTTTACATAAAAACAATATCACAGCTATGATAAAAAGAAAACACAATGGCAAATTTTATTTCAAGGAAATATAAAGATGCAAGGCACATTTTTTGTCAAAACGGGATAAAATTGGAAGAATATTAAAAGATAATTAGAGTAGAGGAAGAGTGAGAAAAGTAGCAAATTGTGAGGAGTTCGTTACTAAACGGGTAATGGTAGTTTCTTTAATTTCATCGTTTTGAAGTTATTTTGTGTTTTAATGAATGGTTTAGCTGTTTGAACAAATTGTTGCAATGACTCAGTATCAGTTAGAAGTCTTTAGGACAGCCATAGAGGTAAGCGGCTCAGATAACCCTTAAACAGAAAACCTGTCAAAAGGAATGTACAGTCAGATGACAACCTCCAGGTGCAGGTGCCTTCAAGATATGCCCCAACTTTGAGCCAAGGCCCCATGTTTCCTGGACATTGCTCAGCCAATGATTACAGTAGTGTTGGAAGAGACCCTCAATTTTCAGGCAGCACAGGACTCCTTAAGGAGCAGTCCTTCTAATAAAGGCCCCCATGAGGTTGGCTGGGAACTTCTGAGCTGCATTGCTGCATAAGGCTCATGCTACCCAATCTTCTGGTCTCTTTTGTCTCTTTTCATAAGATCCAGACTTTAACCACAGGTGTTTCACAGGTATTATTCTTCAATAATTTTTTTTGTATTTCTAAACCAATCTTGGCTTCCACTTCCTAGAAGAACCAAATGACACTAATTGATACTGGAAATGATCTGAGATATTAGTGACTAAGGATGAGTTTTCCAAGTGGGTCATTTGCCACTTACCAGACAATGAGGATCCCTTTCCACTGGTGTGTAGGGCATGGATATTTTCTGGCACAAGACAGTAGTTCAGTTGATGAAAATTTCATTAATGGTGACTTTGGAGAATGCTGTATTGGAGGTGAATGCCTTAGCCAGGACAATATTCGGGCATTTGAAAATTACAGAGTGAGGAACATAGAAACACAGTGGAATCGGCCACAGAAAGTCAATGGAATTGGATAATTATTACTATAAAAAGTTGCATTGTGGGATAATGAGAAACTGAGCATGATTAACAAATAGCTCAAATGTTAAGTGTGAAAGCTGGTAGGCATCTTGCGTAGCCCAGAAAGAATTTATTATCTTTTGCCGAGAGAGTGGATGTAGCTGGAGAGCAAATTCAAGCTCTGCTATTTAGGGCCACTGAGCTACAAAGATAATTAAATGCTCAGTTGAGGAGTTTTCTTACGCTAAAGTCAGAGACCTCCTTGAGAGAACTTGGGCGTGGAAATGTAGGATAGGGACATTTGAGTGAATCCCCCCAAGGATCTACAACCTAAGAGCATGCAGAATTGGCTCACCATTCTCTATTAAGATATGGAAACTTTCTCATGCAAGAAGATACTTCCAAGGCCACTGTCACATAAGGTAAATGGTGCATTCCTCAGGAATTGCTCCCACCTTCTCTCTAGGTTTCTGGGCTAAAATTTATGAAATTTAATTTTCAGACTAACCCAGACATAGAATGAAAACATACTGGGATTGATAAGTAAGGAAAGAGATAACCACCCATGAAGCCTCAAAAATTAGCTAGCATGTGCTATCTGGATTCAGGATAATATCCATGGGATTGGATTTTCAGAGTATGCTATGGTCTGAATGTATCCCCCGAAGTTCATGTGTAGGAAACTTAATCGCCAATACAACAGTGTTGAGAGTTGGGACCTCTAAGAGGTGCTTAGGTCATGAGGGCTCTGTCCTCATGAATGGATTAATGCTGTTATTGTGGGAAGGGGTTAGTTAGAATAGGAGTGAGTTTCTGATGGAAGGATGAATTTGACCCCCTTCCTTCTCTTGTGCATACTCTCTCTTGCCCTTGCAGGAGGGAATTTCTTATAAAAGAACAAGTTTGGTCCCCTTTTGTCTCTATTTCCTGCCCTCTCTTTGCCTTCCTCCCATGGGATGACACAGCAAGATGGCCCTCACCAGATGTGAGCCCCTCAGTCTTGGACTTCCCAGACTCCAGGACTGTAAGAAATAAATCTCTATTCTCTATAAGTTACCCAGTCTTGGCTATTTTCTTACAGAAGCCCCAAATGGTCTACGACAAAATGCTTGCTCACCAGGGCTAGAACTTATGACTGGAAAAGAAAGAGTTTTTTGACTTGAGAGCATTCTTTTAAAACATGGGGTTTAATGCCCTGACAAATA
>CAUYRT010070246.1:0-55479 GCA_963574885.1 Lepilemur ruficaudatus | reverse complement strand
GCCGGGCACGGTGGCTCACGCCTGTAATCCTAGCACTCTGGGAGGCTGAGGCGGGAGGATCGCTCAAGGTCAGGAGTTCAAAACCAGCCTGAGCAAGAGTGAGACCCCGTCTCTACTATAAATAGAAAGAAAGAAATTAATTGGCCAACTAAAGATATATATAGAAAAAAAAAATCAGCCGGGCATGGTGGCACATGCCTGTAGTCTCAGCTACTTGGGAGGCTGAGGCAGAAGAATTGCTTGAGCCCAGGAGTTTGAGGTTGCTGTGAGCTAAGCTGACGCCACGGCACTCACTCTAGCCCGGGCAACAGAGTGAGACTGTCTCAAAAAAAAAAAAAAAAAAAAAAAAAACTGACTCAAAATGGATCATTGCCCTAAATGTAAAATGCAAAAGTATAAAACTCCTGGAAAATAACATAGGAGAAAGTCTAGATCATGTTGGGTCTGGCAATGATTTTTTGGATACAACATCAAAGGCATAATCTAGGAAAGAAATAATTGATAAGCTGGACTTCATTAAAATTAAAACTTACGCTCTGTGAAAGATACCATCAAGAAACCAAAAAGATAAGCCACAGACTAGGAGAAATATTTACAAAAGACATATCTGACAAAGGACTGTTATCCAAAATATATAAGAAATTCTTAAAACTCAACCATAAAAAGTGAACAACTCAGGTAAAAGGTGGACAAAAGACCTGGACACTTCACCAAAGAAGATACACAGATGGCAAATGAGCATATGAAAAGATGCTCAATATCAGATGTCATTAGGGAACTGCAAATTAAAACAACGAGATAACTATACCACACATGTATTCGAATGGCCAAAACACAAAACCAAATCCTGGCAAGGTTGTGGAGCAGCAGGAATTCTCATTCACTGCTGCTAGGCTATGTAAAATAGCATAGCCACTGTGGAAGGCAGTTTGGCTATTCCTTACAAAACTAAGTGCACCCTAATCACATGCTCCAGCAATCACACTCCTTGGTATTTACTCAAATGAATTAAAAATTTATGTGTACACAAAAACCTGCACACAGATGTTTATAGCAGCTTTATTGATAATTGCCAAAACTTGGAAGCAGCCAAGATGTTCTTCAGTAAGCAAATGGATAAACAAACTATGCTATATCCATATAATGGAATATTATTCGGCACTAAAAACAAATGAGCTATCAAGCCATGAAAAGACATGGAGGAAACTTGAATGTATATTATTAACTGAAGGAAGTCAATCTGAAAAGGCTATGTGCTATATGATTCCAATTACATGGCCTTCTGGAAAAGGCAAAACTATGGAGACAGTGAAAAAGAGCTATGGCTGGTAGGAGGAGGGTGAATAGGTGAAGCACAGAGGAATTTTAAGGCAGCGAGACCATTCAACGTGACAGTATAATGGTGAGTACGTGTCTTTATATACTTGTCAAAACCCATAGAATGCATAACACAAAGAGCGAACCCTAATGTAAACTATGTACGAAACTCCATTATCCATATCATTCCACAATGAAAAATGTTCTCCCTAAAACTGCTAGGCTGGATTATGAATGATTATAACTAGAAAGTAAAATATTTTCTAAAAATTTTAAAAAATATAGGAAAAGGATTTAGATAGATATTTCTCCAAAGGAGATATACAAATGGCTAATAAACATAAAAGATGTTCAACATCATTATTCACAAAAGAAGCACAAATCAAAACCACAATGACATACCACTTCGTATCTACTAGGATAGCTTAAAATCAAAAGTACAGACAATAATAAGTGTAGACAACGATGTGGAGAAATTGGAACCTTCCAGCCCTTGTTAGTGGGATTGTTAAGTGGTGCAGTCACTCTGGAAAAGAGTTTGGCAGGATTTCAAAAGTGAAACAAGGAGTTACTATATAACCCAGCAATTTCACTCCAAGAGAATTTAAAAACATATGTCCACAAAAAGACATGTACATGAACGTTTACAGCAAACACAATTATAATATCTAAATAATGGAAACAACTCAAATGTCCACCACCTGGTGAATGGATAAACAAAACATGGTATATCTACACCGTGGATTATTTGGCCATAAAAAGGAATGTAATGCTGATACATGCCAAACATGGGTGAACCTTGGGAACATTCTGCTACATGACAGAAGACCACATATTCTATTAATATGTCCCGCATAGGCAAATCTACAGGCACAGAAAGTAGATTAGTGTTTGCTTAGGGACAGGGGTGGGAGGGAAGGGTTATGATTGCTAAACACACATGCTTTCTTTTCTAGGCTATGAAAGTGCTCTAGGATTGTGGTGATGGTTGCACATATCTGTGAACATCCTAAAACCCACCGTATTGTACACATCAAAGGGATGAATTTTATATATGTAAGTTATATCTCAATAGCTGGGTTTTTTTTTTTTTTTTTTGAAGGGGTTTTTTTAATTAGTTTTTAAAGTGGGGCCAGAAGAGTTGGCAGGCCCTGCGAGCTCTGCAGACCTTTCCAGGACCTGTAAGCCATGAAGGTGCTAAGGTTCCCTGACCTCAATCAAAAGCTGACTCAACAGGCTTAAAATGCCTTTGCAGGTCCCTGAGCCTTGGAAGAGAAAACTGTCCAGAATATAGAATGAATAGTCCACCGTCCTCCCCTTCCCCTGACGTGGAATCTGCATTTCCTCTTGCGGATTCCCCCGGTCGACAACACTACCTTTCACTGAGCCCTGTGTCCTCATCCCGGGGAGCACCTGGCACACGCCTCCAGTCCTATCTGGGCTCTCGTTCCTCTGCCCGGCTCATCAGCTTTTTGGAAAACCAGCAGGAAAGCATAACCTTTTGGGGTCACACGCATGACCTTGCTACTCAGCTGAAGTGCAGGCCTTTGTCCAACTGCTTCCTGCCCCACTTCCTGCCCAACGGCAGATATCAGATATTGATTTTTCTCATGACAAAGCAATTATTCACCCGTTCTGGAAGGCTGGGAATTTTAATCCCCAGTTTTAGAGGAAGGATAGTGACACTGAAAACCCTTTTAAGTAGAAGGTTATAGAAGGAAAAGCTAAATAAAGTGACCGTTGTCTCGGCAAAGGGGAGAGAGACAGTGATATTTACATCGACCTGCTGGGTATTCAAAATAGAAAAAGTAGAAAGAAGGGTTAAAAAGAAAGCATCTCAGATCTTACGCCAGAGAAGGAATTCCCGGTGGCCAGGCTCTAAGCCCTTTTTCAATAAAAATTCAACCATCATCAGAAACGACTCACTCTCTAATCATGCGACACTGCTGTGGCTGGGCTTTGAGTACTGGTGACAGAATCACATCCTACCTACCATTGGCAGAGTGAGAAAAAATTTTCCTTTTTTCAGTAGTGATATCATATGCGAGATAGCTGCCTATGCGGAGGAAGATGGTTCACGCATGTGGTTCAGGAAAACATAACTCGTTAGTAGCGTTGGAATGAGCTGAGATCTGCAGCCATTTGAACTGTGTGAACAAGTCCCTGCAGGCAGGCGGAGCAGGGTGAGTTGTCTGCGCACCCCCGCCCTCCAGAGACTCACCTCTGCGGCGGTGCAAGACGCTGGCAGAGTTGCCTCACCCACGCCCGACACCCAGTCAACCCAAGGCTGCAGATTAGGTCCTCTCCCCACCCGCCTAGAAGCTGCAATTCTGCTGTTCTCCAAACGCTTTCCTTCTGTTGGTATCGACTGATAAAGGGGTCCATGTTGAGGAAAATAGCCCACAAGGAAAACCGCAAGCGAGGGAAACTGTGTCAGCGCACAGTGACAAGGACTCACCAGGCACAACCTAGTGAGACCCAGAGCTGCTCTCTGAAAGTGGAGCAGGGGAGGCAGCAGAGGTGGGTGGCACCCTAGGGAAGGACAGGAAACCTGGACCTAAGGCCTGCTAATGTCACCTTGAGACTGTGCCATTTACTGATAGAGTTCAAGAGAAAATTTCTTTTTTAAAGGATGGGATGAGTAGGTGTGACAAACCAGGTAAAAATGGCTGAAGATGATTATCTCCCAGTTTCCAATCTGGGGCATGAGTCGAAGATCACGAGCATTTGCTGAGACTCAGCCGCAGGTCAGGCGTTATACAGGACAGAGAGGCCCCGCGATCTTTGTGCGTTACACTCCCGTGAAAATACCAGCGTGTTACTCAGACTCTGAGCTAATAGCCTCGGGAAAAATAATTTATGCCATTCAGGACAACTCATACGCGTGTAATGTGGAACCTGTTTTATCCAGCTTTTTTTTTAAAGGCGACTTTTCTGTAAATCAAACCACCCTGAGAAATAAATCCTTGTAAACACTTATGAACAATTGCCAAAGGCCCTTAAGCACAGCCATTCCCTACTATTAACCCGGCCTTCCCTGGAAAGAACTACAGACTGTTTTCGAAGCATAATAAAAACCTAAGTGGGTCTTGGCTTTGTTGATCTGTGGTATTACGATTCCTCCGAATGGTGCTGTCTTCGTCTCTGGGTTACATTAATACTTGGTAAAAATCAAGAGAGATGTAGAAGGTCTGTGACCCGAGCACGTGGCAGACATGGAGGAAGCAGACACAGTCACTGTTTGCAGGACATAAACATTTCTCAAGTACTTTAGGGAGACGTTCTTCAGAGTGTCGCAGCTCTCAAAGGGCTGGGTGACATTTATATTTTCTGCGGTTCTACTAAGAGCCAGGCAGTGTGCTAGGCACCGGGTTGACAAGGATTTACCAAATGAGGTTGAATGGGCTTTAGGATAACCTAGGACTGAGCTCTTCACTACTGTTACTGTTGAGAAGGTTAATTTGTTGTTTTTAGCACTGAAACCAGAGGACGACAGGTGTTATACAAATGTGGATTATAACAATATTGATCTTTCTCTCTGAAAGACTCAGAAATAAAAACTTCTTAGAGACAAAGAATTTGCTTAAAGGTTAAAGGCCAATGTTGAAGAAAGTAATAAAATCTAGAACTTCGATTGTGGCGTCTGTTCATTTGTTTCTAAAAGCAGTCAGTAAATATTTACTGAATATATAAGGTTCTAGGATGATATATAGATGCATAGAAAGCAGTCTCTGTTGTTAGGGACTTAAAGGCATGTTGGAAAGATAACACATAAACACACACACAATCTGACAATTCAATACATCATGTACTCTCCAAATGAACGGTATCCCTAAGAAGTAACATAAGACTTGCAAGGAGGAAGATGGCAGAGGTCTTCACGGAGAGTTTCATGGAGGAGGTAGAGAGAACTAACTTTGTGCCTGGTAAAGGGGCAGGATTCATCTGGGCAGGAAGGAAGAGAGGCTATTCCAGGCAAGAGCAGAGTGATGGCCAGACATAGAAGGAAAGAAGGTAAAAGGTGGGTCCAGACGGCTGTCCGTCCAGCTGGCAAATGGAGTGGGGATGGCAATGGTATTAATAGCTCCAATGCTTGGAAAAGTAGCTTGGGTCAGATTGAGGACCAGCCTAAAGCCTGGTAAGAACCCAGCTAAAGAGATAAATGTAGTCCAAAAAGGGGAAAGTGATTTTGAAAATGAACACAAACAAAATACATGTTCTGTCCTCAAGAGTTTGGGTCAATGTAGGTGGTTATTTATACATAACGGACATCTTCAGACTCAACAGATTATGAAACAGGCATACAAAACAGATTTTTACTTATTTAAATCATGTTGTGTATCAACACTTCCGCCTGGTTGGAAAATTAGCTCAAGGACTCCTAATGAAGCTCACACACAGTGACGGCTAACAGGATCAGTAGCGGGTGATCAGCGCGAGCCACGGACGCTGCGGTGGGGAAGATGTTGTATTCACTCTCCTCGACCTGAATGAACGGAATTGCTGTCAACAAAATCGCAAGACAAACCCCAGACATAATCACCAATACGATATGTCAAGCCAAAGTAGGAAAATGTATATTTATAAAAATGATGAATTAGAGATGATAATTTGCTTTACCAAGGTATACTTTACTTTATCAAAAATATTTAAATAAAAGTCCTATCCAAAAAAGTATTATTCTGTGTAAAGAATGGATGCAGCTGGGCGTGGTGGCTCACACCTATAATCCTAGCATTTTGGGAGGCTGAGTCAGGAGGATCACTTGAGGTCAGGAGTTCAAGACCAGCCTGAGCAAGAATGAGACCCTGTCTCTACTAAAAATAGAGAAATTAGCTGCGTGCGGTGGCGCATGTGGGTATTCCCAGCTACTTAGGAGGCTGAGGCAGGAGGATCACTTAAGCCCAGGAGTCTGAGGTTGCTGTGAGCTAGGCTGACGTCACTGTACTCTAGCTGGGTCTGAGCTAGAGACAGAGCAAGACTCTGTCTCAAAAACAGACAGACCAATGAAAAGAATAGATGCAATGGTAAATGGACATATTTAATAATTCTTAAGAAAAGCCCCAGAGAAGGAAAGATGAATAATTTTGACAGATATTCAGTGATGTGCTGGTAAATGTTTAACAACTGACTCTCTAAACAAACAAAAAAAGGATATGTTTATTGTAAATTTTACTGATATAGAGGATGTGTAGCACATATATAAATGTTAATACAAGCAACACAAGCTTATTGATACTCAGTACTTCTGCTGACTTTTTCCAGTACTATATCCATAGCCAACCTATGGTCACAATCAACAAATGAATATATTTCTAATATAAATATTGGCTGGTTGTTTTTGTTTATGTGAATGAGTAAGGCAAAAGTGAAACAACAAAGACCATGTCACAATGTCACTTGTTCAATAATGACATGAGAGAATTTTTTTGCCAAACTGGATGATACTTGATGAATACTGGAAGAATATTTCCTCAATTTTTTGTGCTGTTGAGACGCAACACACTTCTTAACTTTTTGAAGTGAGTTAGACTTACAGTCAAGTTGTAATGATCTAACTAAGAAATGAACATCGGTACAGTACTATTAACCAAATTACAGACATATTCCAATTTCCAGGATCCCACATTGCATTTACTTGTCATATCTCCTTTCAGCTGTGGCAATATCTCAGTATACCCTTGTCTTTCACGACCTTGATACTTTTGAAAAGAATGGTCAGTTGTGTTGTACACTGTCCCTTAATTTTGGTTTGCTTGACATTTAATGCAAGAATCTTCCAGAAGTAATGTGCCCTTCTGAGCATATCATATCAAGGGGTACATGATGTTGATACATGTTATTACTGGTGATGTTAACCCCAATCACTGCTATGGTTTGGATGTGTTCCCTAAAAAGCATCCCCGACACAACAGTGCTGTGAGGTCGAGCCTAGTGGGAGGGTTTAGATCACGTGGGCTCCACCATTACAAACAGATTAATGCAGCTTACAAAAGGGCTTGCGGCTATGAGTTCACTCTCCTGCTCTTTCTCACCCTCTCTGCCCTTCTGCCATGGGATGATGTAGCAAGAAGACCCTTGCCTTGATCTTGGACTTCCTAGCCTCCAGAACTATAAGCCAAGAAATTTCTGTTTATTATAAAATTACCCAGTCTCAAGTATTTTGTTATAGCAGCACAAAAATGGACTAAGACAACTTCTTTGTTAAGGTGGTATCTGCCAGGCCTCTAAACTGTAAAGTTACTATTTTTCCTTTTTAATTAACAAATATCTTGAGATAGAGCAACAGACTTTTAAATTTAATCCACATTACTATCATCTTCCCATTACTTGCCTAAATCGACACAATCAACAAACAATAAACTCAACCCTGATTTGTAGTGTTTGTAACAGCTGCCAGTTTCTACCCACCGTGGCCCATTTTGGCTTCCAGTGTGACACCGTGGAAAGCCAGGTTGGGAAGAAGGATACAGTAGTGTGTTGGTATATAATGTGTCCACCACATAGACACATTAGACATCAGTAATCTCAAGAGCATAGGTAATAGTAAAATGTAGTAACTAATTAGGAAGTGATGAGTATTTATTACCTTTCTTTAGAATGTAATTTAATTGTAAGTTTACATAATGTATTTTTTTTTTTTTTTTTTAGAGACAGGGTCTTGCTCTGTCACCCAGGTCGCCCAGGCTACAGTGCAGTGGCATGTCATAGCTCACAGCAACCTCAAACTCCTGGGCTCAAGAGATCCTCCTGTCTCAGCCTCCCGAGTAGCTGGGACAACAGGTGTGCACCACCATGCTCAGCTAATTTTTTAATTTACGTAGAGAGGGTCTCACTCTGTTGCTCAGACTGGTCTTGAACTCCTGGGCTCAGGCAATTCTCTTGCCTTAGCCTCCCAACGTGCTGGCATTACAGGCATGAGCCCAGCTACAACGTAATTTTTAATAGTGGCTGTGTTTAACAGTAAACTCAAAAAATTCCTGAAATTTAGCAGTTGTCTCCTACGAGCTGGTGGGAGCCGGCTCCAGCACACCACTGCAGGCATCATTGCCAGCGGCCAGGTGGCTCCCCCAGGACATCTCGTCACAAAGCTGGAAGTGAGAACCGCAATCTCTCTGAGATCCTTGTGGTCTGGCATTTGTTCCAGTCACAGGAATCGAGTGCTTTAACTGGAGGAAAGGGTAAAAATGGCTGTGTGGGCTCTTCACCATGCAATATGGCTGCCAGACGCCTCTGCCAGGTGAGACGTTTAAGATGTGTGTCTCTCAAGGTTAGTGGTCTATGGTGAGATGCTGGGACTAGGGGACCCCCAATTTCATACCTACTACTTGCTTGGGGAGAAATTTCAGTTCTTTTTTTATGATCCATTAGAGGGAGATGATTGCTAGTGGGTACATAAGAAATACACAGATAAAAGCAATAGTGATAAAATGCCTGGCCCAATGCCTGGACAGCAGCAGGCACTTGCTCTCGCTCTCACACACACACTCTGTCTCCCTCCTTCCCTCCCTCCCTTTCTCCCTCTCTCCCTCTTCCTCCCCCTCTCTCTCTATACATATATAAAATGACACAAATATGGCTGTGTATGTATATATATATATTTTTTTAATTAGCAAACACTTCTGCAGTGCTTATTAAATGGCAGGCACTTTACATGCATTAGCACGTATTAATTCATTTAATCATCACAATTCTGAAAGGTAGGCAGGTGTTTTCACTATTACTATTATTCTCTTTTTATAGATACATAAACCTTGGCACAAAGAAGTGAAGGAACTTGCCCAAGGCCAAAAAGTTAGTAAGAAGTATGACCAGGATTTAAGCCCAAGGAGTCCAGTGCCATAATTTTTACTTTCAGACAATATAAAGTATTTTCTTCCCCATTCAGAGGAAAAGCATGAAAACTCAAAACACCATGTTTCTAGGCCTACAGGGCTGTTCTGCCAGCGTGTCCCACAGGCTAAGTACTAATTTCGTGTGTCTTAGAAAGAGTGACTTAAAATAGTTACACTAAGTTTCTGAATGTGAGAGGAGCCATGGGGACTTGTGGGAGAGCCTTTAAAATTAAGTTAACAGAAAAGGAGAAATCAGCACGCTTTGTCGGGAAAGCTCTGCTGGCCTTAATGGCAGGTGGGGACTGGTGGAGTGGGGGGTGGGGTGGGGTGGGGATGGGAGAGATGTGGGAGGTGGAAGGGCTGTTGCTTCTATGAAGCTTCCTGGGAGCTCCTTGACTGACTAGTTTTGCTGGGAGGTCTGTCTGCACTGACATGATTCAATTCCCTTCTGCTCTTATATAAAAGAATCACAGGATATCAAAAGTATCAAATGATTTCCTTTGATACTTAGGGAAAGCAGACAACAAGACCAATGATTTTCAAACTCCCCACCCCCCACCAGCAAGCAGAAGCCTACCCTCCCCCACCCCATGCAATCTTACATGGAAGCTCAATTTATAAAAGAGAGAAAAATAAAGCAACTGGTTGCAGCTGGGTTGGGGACCTTGGTGTTTCTGCCTTTTGGGACCTTTTAAATGGCTCCCAAGAAATCTAGAATGCAGGGGTTTCATAGTACAGATGGAAGATTACACTTCTAGCTAAAATGCCTCATCTTATAGCTGAGGACCTGAGAAACAGAAAGGTAAAGTGATTTTTCCAAAGCCACACAGCAGGCACAGAATCTGCCAGTTCCTAGTGCTCCTGGTGCTTTGTGCATCACATCGTGTGTTACTGACTTTCAAGCTCTCTGGGGACTGGCCAGGGAGAGAACATACAAGTCACTCACAGCCCTCAACTGGGTGACCCACTGGCCAAAGCGGGAATTCACCCACCAACACCGGGGCGTAAGCAGGAGGAACTGGCGACTCCTGACCAGTGGGTCTTGCCACTGAGTCTTGCTGACGGATTCCTTCTACGTTTACAGAGCAGATGCTGAAACAGAAGGATCATATTTGACTATAATGGAAGCTGTTTTATCGTATGCTGCATCCATCTGTCTTCCATAAAGGTGCAGCAGCCTTCCCTCTTTATCTGGTGAAAAGGTACAGTTAAGTTTATTGTCAGAAGCATGAAAAATATAGGGCCACCTGAATGGGCTTCTGTGGAATGCGCAGAGTAGCTGCAGAGCACAAAGCAAGTGCTCAGTATTTTGTGAGGTTTTCATAATTCATGAAACCTGTTATTCAGTGGAGGTTTGTCTAGAAACCCCCCTGGAAATCCCAGATTGCTCCCACAAGGATCAGAGAAAGGAGGAGAGAGTACTATTTTTTTTAAGTCTGCCTATCTGATCTATTTGTCTCATCTACCCAAATATTTACACAGGGCTATCTCTTGATTACTAACTCGCCTAATGGTAGCCTGTCTCTTGCCCCCAACTCTGGCTGTTTGGGGACAGGTTGTTTAGCCATTCCAGGTCTCAGTTTATTCATTCATGCAAAGGACCAGTCTGGATGTTATCAGGAGAAATATGCTGAGTTAATGTTTATAAACCATGGTGATGTTCTCAGATGAAAGATGTTCAGTGAATATAAAAATACTCCACTGTGATGATTAATGCATGGTCTTTGCCAGTGAGATTATTTAAATGATGGAACAGTGGCTACTATTTTAATCATTCGGAGTCTTTCTGAAGTTTCAAAGCTTAAATCATGGCAAGTGTTATTTAATCTCTCCACTTTAGAGACAGAGAAATTGAAGCACGCATGTGCTGTACCCATAGGCAGGGGTTAAGTTTTACTGCAGGATCCGTTATCAGAGTTGCTCCTCTCATCTCTCTCAGAACATCATTCCTCGTACTCATCTACCTGGTCCTTCTGGCCAGGCATTCTCCCTGCAGGAAGACTGCAGAGCCCACAGGAAATTCATTTAGCAAACATTTATTGAGGTCCTGGAGATACAAAGATGAGAGATGCAGTCCATGTTCTCAAAGCCCTTACAATTCTACAAGAGAGGCAGAACAGCAAGGACATAGTGCGCTCAGTGCTGCAGCAGATCCACAAGTGGAAACAGAGGGGCAGTGGAGGAATGTAGGGACGATATAAGAAGGGGTGCTTTGTTTGTGTGCAAATGGGCTTGCCTGTGAGTCTTAAGTTGGGTTCCCTCAGAAGCAGATGCTGGGACAAGAGTTTAATGCAAGAGGTTTCTTTGGAAGGTGAAGAAAGCACCACCCGGGCCTGGGAGAAGTGATACAGGGATTGGGGGAGAAGGAAGCTATCGCTGTGGGCAACTGGAGCTCATTTCTGGGGAAACATACGCCGCAGAGTCATCCCCCAAGGGGCAAGGGAGCTGGGGTATTTATATTCCAAATCCTGTAGGCTACTGATAGGAGACTGTTCCTGGGAAATGCTAATTCCCTGGCATTTCTTGCCTGTGGAATGGGTGGCAAAGTGGGCTCCAGAGATGAGAGAGAGCCTTCAAATGAAGACGTGGTGGCAGGTGGAAGTTCCATGCACTGAGGTGATGAGGTGAGGGGATGCAAGCTGGGGACACTGTCTGCTCCACCTTTTAAAGGAAATCACTGCTTGAATGCAAAGTCCTTTGTTCTCTTGTGCATCCCTTCCACTCTCTGGTTGCTAGACTGCTGTTTAACTATAGAGTTCAAGCTACAGAGCAGGACAGCCCTGGGTCAGCACCGGGTAAGAAGAGAAGATCAGGCTGGGCTCAGTGGCTCCTGCCTGCAATCCTGGCACTCCGGGAGGCCGAGGTGGGAGGAGCCCTTCAGCACAGGAGTTCAAGACCAGTCTGGGCAATAGTGAGACCCTGTCTCTACAAAAGATTAAAAAAACTTAGCTAGGGACAGTGGCGTGTGCCTGTAGTCCAGCTACTCAGGCAGGCTGAGGCAAGAGGATCGGTTGAGCTCAGGAGTTTGAGGCTGCAGTGAGCTATGATCACACCATTGCACTCCAGCCTGGACAAGAGAGAGAGCTTGTCTCCAAAACAAAAAAAAAAAAAAAGAAAGAAAGGAAAAAAGAAAAACAAAGAAGGGAAGATCAACTACTTATGGCTTACTGCTCAGACCTGCACAAGACACAACTCACTGCTGTTGTCTTTCAGGTCACGAAATAGAGGTCACCTTCTTGGCCCTCTTCTGGACCCCTCCTGTGTGCCCCATGGGACTTTGAGCTCACCTCTTTCATGGTGGTTATAACATCTTCTTGCACTTACGTGGTTGCTCATTCATCTCCTTCAAAAGACTCTGTACTTCCTGAGGGCAGAGTCTGTGCCTGACAGAAGACCCCTTCAAGTGACACATAGGACCTTCTTTTAAGAATAAAAGTAATAAATCTTTTCTATTTTATGACTTTCTTTTTAGAGCAAGGGTTTGGCATAGTGTATGAACATGTGCCATAGTCTAGACGAAATGGAAGATGAGCTGAAAGGAATGAGATCAGGGGTCATGATGCAATTCATACAAGGGAGGAGACAGGAGAAAGGGAGTTCCATCACAGTGATATTTATTAGGCTGAAAAGTAAGCAGTAAAAAGTATAACATCATGTGAAGAAAGAAGGGTCTTTAAAACCAAGTCTGACATTCATTTTCCCTTCTATTTGCAGTTGAAAAAAAGCTCGGCCTATCTATCCATGCACCCATCCATCCATCCTGGATTGTATGGTTTTTAATAGAGAGGCACAAAAAAGGAAAAGAAGTAAAAATCTTCCTGCATGATAACTCCTGCTGTCGTAAAAATAAGAAGCCATCCATATAAAAGATCAGCAAATCCAATGGCAGAGAACAGTACAGAACGGAAAGGACCTCTCTATCCCCACAGTGGACCCTGTCCCCCAAAGAACACCTGTTAAGGATTTCTATAAGTCCTTCTAAAAAATAAGTATGACATAATGATAAAATGACAATAGATAATTTTTATTGAGTGACTACCATGTGTCTGGTAGTACTCTAAAAACTTTATGTATATTCCATTTTAAAATCCTTATAACATACTGATATTTTTATCCCCAACTTACAGAGAAAGGGACAGAGACATGGAAAAGCAAACACATTTGCCCACAGTGACATGCCCACAGTGACATGCCCGGTCAGAGGGAGACAAGATTTGAACTCAGGGAGGCTAGATTCAGAGTCCAGGTTCTTAATCACTATACTATGTATGCAAATCATGTGCATCTATTTGTATATTTTTGTTCATCAAATATGAGATATTGTATGTGTGTGTGTATACAAAAATGGGCAACTATCAAACGGCAAGACGTATTCATGGCCCTAAGCAGCTGGGCCCTTTCCTCTACTCTGCATCTTTCTGGAGGCTTTACCCCTCACGTTGCCGGCACAGCATAATCTGCAAAACACATTGAAATCATATCTGTAATAACTGTATGCTTTCCACCACATGCATTTGATTGTGCACACCTTGGTCAACAACAATGTTACAGAGCACACTTCCAGACATGTAACATTGAATACAGGTGACTTTAATAAATCTGCTTTTGAAATCAGGTTGAGCCTAAATTGCAGGTGTGCGTGTGTTCAGTCGTCACTTCATAAGCAAGACTTAAGCAGTAGGTGTGCCTCCTTGACCCACGCATGAGTTATCAGATGTTAGGGAAGTTCCAAAGCAAACAATTTGGGAAGAACCTCAACCTTGTCATAATCCTATTTTGTATCACGAAGACCAGATGGCCATGAAAATAAGCTGGCCAGGCAGCCAAGCAACATACATTTACTGAAGACCAACCACGTCCAGGGCACCGGGTTGGGTGACAAGGCATCACTCCTGTGGCTGTCTATCTTCAAGAGTTCACAATCCCCAGCTTTCTAGCTCTCTTCTGCATTGCCCCAGGTTCTGAGCAGGTGTTTCCCAGGCCCACAGAGGGCTGAGGGGAAGGTTCAGTGGGTCATTTGCCCCTACCTCACCCTACCAGAGCAGCTTTGTTTCTGCCTGTTTTATGCACTAGGAGTCTGTACAACATTTTATTTTTACAAAAGCACTCTACTGTTCAAAATAGCTCGAAAGTCATTTCCCTAAGGTATGAAGGCTGAAAGAAAATTTCTATTCACTTCCTGTCAGTTCTGCTTTTGTCTTCAGATAGTCAGTTTGCATGAACGTATAATTTTATGTCTAAATGCTTATTTTTTCTGATTATGAATTTATACACCCCTATTGTTGAAAATTTAAAAATTACAGACAGGTTTAAAAATTGTAGTCCTAATTCCCAGACATAATTACTGTTTCCATTTTGTTGCATTTCCGTATAGTTTTTATCCCATGCCGATCACGTCTATAACTTACACTTTTGTAAAATGGGAAGCACGCGAGGATTTGCATGCCAGCTTTGCACAGGTGCCACGCTAATCTCCCCACATTGTTCCAACCCAGTACACAGGCTGCTGAAGTAAGTGCTGTTCCTAAAAGTTTCTATTATGTGTTGCATTTTCAATGTTTATTATATCTTAACTTCGCCCAAAGCAGGGTTCCTTTTAGGTCTAAGTCCTCCAGGCCAAATCTAATTTGCTCTAGTTACAGAAGAAATTTCCAGCATAGGAAGTATTTTCAACCCGGAGGAAATTCAACATTCTCTTTCCAAATCCCCAAAGTGGGGACACTTGTGCAAATTTGTCAAATCCATGATTTTATGATGATGCTGAGATGAAGATACATATGATGGGATTTTAAATTCATGCTCCATTTTTTAGAGCACTTTCTAAAAAAAGAGTACAAGGGAAAACAGAATGCCCATGATGGTGCCACTACTCCTGAAATATGGTGCTGCAGGGTTTTATAACAGCAATATGATGGAGAGAAACCTAAATGACAAAGCTAATTAAAAAATTTGAAGCTCGTTTGCAAAGGTTAAGTTTAAATTGCCCACCATTTTGTTATTTTACTCCTGTCCCTGCTCTTTGGATTTATATCTTCACATAAAAATAACCATATGTGAGATATGTAACTAAAAATGATATTGTTTGCATGTCATTCATAACCTCAACATTTTGAAGTTAAGACCAGATTATTTTCTGGTATTCAGAAATAAGACATTTCATGTAAGAATCCACTTATGATTTGATGTGTGGTCTTGGATAAATCAGTATGAGGTATGTTTAAGCCACTTGTAAAACTCTGCTAAAAAACAAACCTAAGGAACAGCTAAATTAAGGATTTCATCTTTTCACTTAATGTTTTCACAGATGAGTCATTTCAACGACCTTTAATCCTGGTACATTTAAAATGATTACTACATTTAAAAGTATTCATTCTATACCCCACACTTGCAATTGCATTTTAAGTTAGTTCTCTGCACTGCTCAGAAAAGGACTACATAAATAAGTAGCCTGAAACCAGACACAACCAGAAATATGATTTGTTCAAAGCTAAGAATTTATGGTACATAAATATCACTTCTGCTCTTCACAAATTTATCTTAGTGAGCTAAAGAAAAAAGTAGAGAAAAAGAATTTTAGGGATGAAATAAGACTTGACCATTCCACAATATGTATCAAGCTTCCTACAGGAAAATTTATAATCCCAAAATGGTCCCTGCACATCCTTTCTCCCTTCTTCTTCTTCTTATTGTTTGGGTTGGGGTTAAGACCAGCTTCTTGGCTAGGGTTTTGGCATTTTGGTTTCTTAACCTGCCCACTTCTATCAACAAAGCAATGCTTTTCTTCCATGAATTTAAATAAAATGACACCAGTCTTTGTTTTTAGGGCTGTACATTCTCTGTTGGAAGATAAAAAGCATAAATATGTAAATGTTTCCTGAAGATTCAAGTGCATTGTGTTGCATATTCTCTGACTTACATCATAGTATGACCATTAAAATAATATATATAGGTGACACTTCTTTCAATTTATACGCTCCGATCTCATTTTAGCTCTTTACATTCCACTATAATAAAAAGACTTTAATGCAAATTATATATAATATAAATGCTTTGATTCTGAGTTCTATTTTAATATATTTGTGTATGTTCTTTCATGATGTCAGCTTTTTAAATGAACCTTATGGAACTATAACTTACAATATAATAAGATACACCTGTATTACTGTACAGTTTAACCAAATGTATACATCTGTGTAACCATCTTCAGTCAAGATACAGACCATTCCCATCACCTGAAAAAGTTCCCTCGAATCCCTCTGTAATATCATCCTCCCTCCCCCAGCTTCAGACAAACACTGGTCTGCCTTTTATTACTATAGATTAGATTTGTCTTTTTTGGCATCATAAAATGTGCATTCCTTTGCATCTATTTTTTTTTTGATCAGCATGTTTTTGAGATTTATCCATGTTGTTGTATATATGAATAGTTCATTCATTTTAAATGCTGACTTTTGATTTCACTGTATGGATGTAACATACATTGTATATTCGTTCACTTCCTCATGGACACTTGGGATGTTTCTAGGTCTTGGCTATTAAGAATAAAGCTGCTATGAACATTTATGTACAAATTTTTGTGTAGACACATATTTTAACTTATACTGAGTAAAATACCCAGCAGTGGAATTATTGGGTCATGGAGTAATATGTGATGACCTTTATAAGAAACTGTCTCTTTTCCAAGATGGCTGCACCATTTTACACTCCCATCAGCAGTGTATGAGAGTACAAGTTGCACCACACCTGTTCTAATTTTAGCCACTCCAGTGGGTGTATAGCAATATTTCATTGTAGTATATATAATTTATTTTTCCCTGATGACTAATTAGTTTGAACATCTATTTATGTTTATTTGCCACTCATATATCTTCTTTGGAAAAGTATTTGTTCAATTCTTTTGCCTATTTGTAAATTAAGACTTTTAAAATTATTTAGTTATAAAAGTTCTTTATATATCTGGAAGCAAATTCTTTGACAGATATATGTAGTATGAATATTTTTTCCCATTTTGTGGTTTGCCTTTTCATTTTCTAAACGTCGTCTTTCACAAAGCAGAAGTTTTTAAAAATACCATTACTTAGGACAAAATGGGCACATCTGTTTACAAATAGGCTTTTCTAATGAGTGCAGTGAATGTCTCTTAAAATTCAGTGCCAAAGCAAATCATATTGCCTCCTTTACAGCGATTGATAACATATTTATGGCAAGTCCCAGGGCTTATCAAGCACAAGACCCACCAGTGATGGAGCGCCCCCAAATTTTGTGCTACCAGGAGTCTCTGCCTCAATGTCCACCTTCACTTTTTTCCTCTCTCCCCAATACTTCTCCTCAACAGAAAGTCTGCTTCACTACATAAGGTGAGTCAGCAATGAATACAAACGCCATTTCATTACAGTGTGAGGGTCACCATGACCTCTGTGTTGTAGTGGAGAAAGTAATTTAAAAGTTGGGTTTGTTCTGGGTTTCAGAGAGAATAGGAATCTCTGAGTTAGAAAACTCAAGCCTCTCCTTGGCTCTCAAAATTGGAACCCAATGAGTTTGTTCTTTCTGCTGGGAAAAGTGACTGACTCTCAGAACCCTGGTGGATTAAATTTTATTCATTTCTTTCAGCAAATCTTTGTTAAAATGTGCCATATTCCCATTTTGGGAGGCTCAGGTGGGAGAATTACTTGAGGCCAGGAGTGAGACCCTGTCTCTACAGAAAAATAATTTTTTAAAAATTAGCCAGATGTGGTGGCATGCACCTGTATTCCCAGCTACTCAGGAGGCTGAGGCAGGAGGATCTCTTGAGCCCAGGAATTTGGGGTTACAGTGAGCTATGATCAGGCCACTGTACTCCAGCCTGGGTGACAAAGCAAGATTCTATTTTTTTAAAAAAAAATGTACCATATCTCAAGCACTCTATTAGAAATGCAAAAAATATCTAGGGTACCATGTATTAAATCTTTTGGTTTATTGTTAGCAAAACAGTGAGCATCTTGAGGATAGGACTATCTTATTCATCCCTTGTACTCAGTGCTGGCAAATATTTGTTAAATGTAGTTAATGTATAAATGATTGCATCCATGCACACATGAGTGAAGTGGCAGAGAGCTGGCTTGCTTTAGTGACTGTGAAGGTGTCGGTTGTTTTATTGAGAATCACCTGCCCATACCCTAAGCACTATTTGCTATAATAGGAGAGCTATGACCAGATAGCCACAGCCACTAGAGGGAAAACAATGCTATGGTGACAATAAGATAATCCAAATCTTCCAGGAACATCCCAGGTGGGAAGTCAGTTAATACTTGGAGTAAGGCATGTATCATTTTGACTCCTAATGGTTAAAATTTTCCAAAGTGAGAAAAAATGTACTGGATCTCAGAAACGAGAAGAGTCACAAAGAAAATACTTTCGCTTTAGATTATACCTGAGGTAAAACTGACAATAAAAAGATTGACCACCATTATAACAAATAGTACTTAATGCAGTTTATAAAACAGATTAATATGCATTTTCTCACTGGATGGTTACAACACCCCAGAGAAGAAGTTACAGGGAGTATTATTAACAGTACATTATCCATAATATAGATCTGGAAATGAACTTCCGAGAATGTAAATGTCTTGCCCAAGATTTCACAGTTACTTAACAGCAAAGTGGTCTAGCTGGGACTCTAGTATTCTTTCCCACTGCCCTGGGAGGAAGAGCCCCTTACTTATGGGGTGCCATGGACAGCAATCTACAACTAAGCCTACCTTTCTGTTTTCCCATCAATTTGTAAATAATATTCCTTTGTTATGCCATGAGATGAGTTAAATTATCCTTACTACAGTGCATAGTATTAAAGAAATCCCAATTTCTGAATAATGTTTTGACATAATGTTTCACCCTAATTCCATGGGACTGAGTGCCTGGGAAGCCATGACTCTCTGAAATCTCTTATTTCTCTTTCTATGCAAGCCCTATTTAAAAGGAGTTAACTGGAACAAGCTTCGATGATTTTTTTCTCTTACAAAAACAAAATTTTCCTAATTGTTTTTATGTTATACTTGTCCAGGAGGAACTCCTTGGCTTAGACTATTCAAAAATTTCAATGTCTTGGCCATGCTTGGAGGGACAATGGGGCTGGCTGCTGTAGAAAGGAGCTAGGGAGGAAGGGCTGAGGAGCCAGTCATCACTCCTGCTCAACCTTGCAAGGAGTACAGTGAGGCAGGGCTATCTGTGAGCTATCACACCAGGACACGCTGGAGAGCCAGCCTGCATTTGGAGAGTGATCTTCTGCAGCAAGCATGGCCGTGACTCCGAAGTAACTGTGGCTTGCTGTTAATCTTGTAGCAGGATTACATTTCAGTCCATTCCTTTGCAGAAGATAAAATGCATTTACTTCTGCCTGGATGACAATGGTGTAATTGCAGGCTTTGTAATTGGGTCCTAAAGAAGGAAAACTCAACTTTGTTCAGGAGCAGGGCTGGGTAATTGAACAGAACTTGAGATTCTATTCTTCCCCATCAACAATTGAGAGCTACAACTGAGAAAAATACAATTAAATTTCTCTTACTCAAACAGCTATATTTCTACATTCTCATTGGCCTCTAAAATTGCTACATGGAGGATAAACAGCTCTCTTTATTAATGCTTCATTAAGGATTTTTATATCTATGTGACAAGTGGAGCATTCTTTGCACAGCATAAAGGACTTGGAGCCTTCATTCCATCTGGTCTGGATTGGAAAACTCATTACTGCTCCTAGCCTGTCTGCCAGCAGTCTCCTCAGGGGAGAGATACCGCCTCATATGTATGGAAACAGCCAAACCGGATTGGTCAACTTTGATAAATAAACCATAGGAAAATGTAATTTAGAGGGAGGAGCATACCAATTAAAATTGTTTCCTTAATCATCCCTGTTATTTCCCAGTTCCAAATTTTAAGCATTTTTTATAACAAAAATAATAAAGTATACTACAAAGCTCATCATTCATTGTTTTATAACAGAACATCTATCTGTAATGACCAAGGGAAATGAAAATGACATTACAATTTGGAGGCAAAATTACAAGGTCCTTTATAGCCAAGGCAATCGATAGCCATCTTGACCAAGTTCTAGATTAAAATCACCATCTCTTGACTCAAAGATTGGCATCAGGTTAAAAGAGGCAAGAAACTGTTTCCACTGGAGAAGATTAAAACGTAATTATAAATACATTTATCTTCCTTTCCCCGGGGACTCTCCATCCCATAATAACATTTGCATAATGGGTTACTTTGTTTGTTCCCTTTTAAATGTTCGATTTGGAACATTTTATTCTAAGTGCCATCAAAAAAATAAATAAATAAACTGAGTTTTAAGCCCACAGCTTTTCATATTTATCTGAGTCTAAGAATCAGTCCCTTTGCCTGGGGGTGGGGAGGAAGTACAAGCACTTTCTCATTTTTATACACACCCAAGATGACAGGGCTCTAAAGGGTTGTGAATACAGAGAAATGGAAGTTGGAGATTCATATCATCTACCCCACTCTGAAAGACACACACACACACACACACACACACACACACACACACGTCCTCACTCTGAAGGTACGTGGAGATGCTATGCTGTTCGTGTTGGCTTCTCACTGCCCTGGTCCCTACCTGTCTCTGATGTCGTCCACTGCAGAGCTCTGTTCCTGAGTGGACAACACTTTAGTTAATGAGTACCTGTGCTCTTTCCCTCTACAAACCCTCAGTCAAATGGACCTGCCTTCTGTCTAGTTGCCTGGATGGCAAAGAGCTAACCTAAAAACCAGTCCCTGCAAATGGAGAGTTTATCAACTTGGATGGAACACATTTTACTTTTTAAGAGTGTGTCTTGAGATGCTCTCATTATCTGGGTAATGGGAACAGAGATGCTTTGGAATTTGAGACCAAGGGACAGGAGGTTCATTATTAGAACCAAATCACTGAAGAAAGGGGCTGAATGAGAGGGCAACGAGTGGTGTGCTTCTATTTCCATCTTGCAGCACAGTCTGGGAAAAGAGGCACGACAAGGTTCTAGGATGGGGTTGGGAACACCAGCATGATTGCACCAGATGGTCAGGGACTTGGGATGTATGTGAAAACTCTGCTATTGGTTGATAGAAGAGAAAAAGAATTAAAAAAAAAAAAAAAGAGCAATGCCCATGACCACCCTCTGTAATCATCTTGCATCTCATGTTGCTTCCTCTCTCTCCTTGTCATCATAATCATACTAACTGATCTTATTAAAAATATATCTTGAAAATTATTGAGAAGGATCACATTTGAAGACTATGCTGGAGTAGGGAGGACTTTCACAACTAGTTCCTTCTCTCCTCCCAGCTCCTTCCTGCTTGGGGGTCTACTGGTCAGGATTGCTGCAGCCAGGGTCAGGCGAGCAGGGAGAGAGACCTATAGATGATAATGGTGACATCACTCCACCTACTGAGCACCTTCCAGTGCCAGGCACAAGGTTAGACATTTAACATACATTATCTAATTTAATCCTAGCAAGGTAAGAATTGTTCTTCTCATGTTCACAATACAGTCACTAAGGCTCAGAGAGGTGTGACTTCCCTGACATCCCATGGCTGGTTAGTGTCCATCAGCCTAAGCCCACCAGACACGGGAGCTAAGAAAGCTTCAATTCCTCTTGCCTCCAATCAGGATTGGAGAGGAGAGACCGGCCTTCGCTGAGGAGATACAAGGGCCCAGATATGAGTAAAGCTGGGGATGAATAACGGTGACGATATAGAACTTCAGAGAGGCCCAAGGCCAGGTCAGAGACTAAACCATCTTAACCGATTGGCACCCAGACCTGATTCTGGGTCATTAGAGAATTGCTTCCTTAGTTTAAAAATGTAGAGATTCAGGAAATAGCCAAGAACCTTGATCAAATGTGTACAAGGTTCCCTTGGAACATACAAGCCTTTGCCTTGCCCTTCTGCCATCCAGACCTTATAGTATAAAGCCAACACTGCCATTACAGAGAAAGGTCCCACACCGGGTGTTCGTACTCAGTAGGTGTTAAATACTTGGCAGCATCATGCACTGGGGCTGAGAGGAATGGCCAAAGGAACTATTCCCTCGGCATTCTCTGATTAGTAATTTATAAGACTTTTTTTTTCAAAATGTGCCAGGTGATAGGGATGGCTCTTCTCGGGAAGTCTAAGACATCCACCCTGTTTTGGCCATTGGGACCACATTTTCTGTCAAGACTTGTCTCAGCAAGGAATGGGGTGGGGAACTGTACCAGTTAAGAGAAACCTGGGGAGCTTGTTAAAATGCAGAATTTGAGGCCCCAGATTCCGCGTGTTGCTCAAGTGATTCTGAGGCAGAGAGTCCTGTCGAGCCACTCTGGGAATATCTGCGTGGAGACCCTCCTCCTGCCACCGTGTTTGTCAGGGCTGATCGGACTGCACACTCCTAACGCTGAGAATGTGCAGGTAGAAAACCTCCCCATCTGTGCCTGAATGGTCTCCAGTTTCCAGCGCTGGGGAGGAAGAGACCCTCAAGGTGCCTCAGTGGTCAGTGCTGCCATGGTCAATCCCAGGAGAGGCCACAGCAGCGAGGAAAGGAGCCCTTTAAATGCCAGGGGCCCTATAGTGGCCTCACAACTGAGCCCCGACCCTTGCTTTTCATCCATTCTGGTCACATGACCAGGACTGGGGTGGGTTCCAGAAATGGGGGAAAGAATAAAGGACAGACAGGCTGCTCTTTCTCCCGACTTCTCTCCTCCACACCTGCTGGAACCAACCAATTTGTGCCGTATCCCAGACTTTAGTTCTTTTCATCCATCATGAAAAAAATAAAACATGACACCGACTATCAGAAGGAGGTTGTGACTCCCTTGCATGGGCCAGCTTTGAGGGCGAGGAGCTGCTGAGGCAGAAAATACCCCAGTGGCAGGCTTGATGGATTAGAGGACATTGTCTCCTGGGGGTACAGTGACTCGCAATAGCATCGCAGCAACCCAAAATAAACCATCACTCTGCACAAGGGGTGACAAGCTAACATCTACACCCTTCATCATAATCCTCATGGCAGGGCTTCCCAGACTCGAGGTTAACTCCTTTCACTTTGGCCCCAAAATGTGGAGCGGGAACAGGGAGGGATCCTATGCTATCAGGATACGATAATAATTGTTCTTTGGTTGAGTACTTTCATCTGAGGATCTCCAAGTACTATATAAATATTAATTAAATTGCCACAACACTTTGGTATGCATAATTATTATCCATTCACTCCCCTCAGCTCCAAGCCAACCCTTTAAAGATGAGGAATTTGAAGGATAACAGGCATGGCCAGACTTCAGCAATGAAGCTTACTGTAGAGCGAGGCCCAAAATTCAGTGCTCTTCATTTCCAGTCCTGTATTGAAGAGCTCTAAAGTGATTGGAAAAGCATATGATTCCTATGCATATATGCACTGTAAAGTGCTATTACTAAAAGAGGAGAATAAAATATGGACATTGACTTTATCATTGAATTATAAGACCTACTACACTAACCCTAGCTTTTAACCAATCTTTTCCCTTCCAAAAAATGTAACTTCTTTTTGTTTCAATTTTTTCCATCTATAAAATGATGACATAATGGGGTTCCCCAATCTTACATCACTCTGTTGTGAGCTTTAGTAGCTTTTAAAGTGATGTGTTCTAGAACTACAGCATACCCCCCCACAATTTGAAATAGATTATACTTATACTTAACATTTAAGAATTTTTATGATGAGAGCTGTTACTTATATCATCAGCATTTCCTTCCTCTTCATGTTAGTTCCTGGCCACTGGCCTCTATGATACTATCTTACTTGAATCAGTCGCCATCTTCCTTTTTTTTTGCAAAGCTGGTAGAAAAACTACCACAAAGGTTATAAGTGAAAAACGGTAGTTAAGACCAAAACTTATTAGTGATTTTAAAATCTGTCTCTGCCTCTCTTTTGTGTGAGGAACATTAAGTGTCTTGTTTGGTAAGTTTACTTGGCACCTGGGAGTAGGTTAGAGAGCAGTGGGGCCGCTTGGAGGGGCTGGGGCAGGGTTGCGGTGCACACAGCAGCTTCGTGAACAGTCTTTACCAAGCAGCCCTCCAGGCTCCACTCCGGATGGGGAGATCAAAAGAGAAGAACCAAACACTGCCTCAGGTAAACCCCCGAGCAGAGAAGGGAGGAGAAGGACAGTGCAGGAAATGCATCTGGAAAGGTCAGAGGTAATATATAGAAACAATGAAGTGGATAAAACTGACATCACACACCGTGTTGCTGCAAACACCTACAGGAAAAGGAAACTGAGGAAGGCAGCAGAGATGGATCCTTCAGGTGTTAGCTGTGGAGATATAATTCCCTAGGAACAGGCAGGTTTCCAAGTTCTGGATGAGGAGACCAAATAGCAGGCATTTTTGATGGGAGTGGGTGAACACATGATATGTTTATGCATTCAGATTTCTCATAAGCTTTACAAAGAAAACAATGTGTGTTGTTTGTGGTACATCAATGATAACTGTTTCTTCAGAGCTCTGTCTTTTATGAGATTAAGTGAGAAACATCTACAAATGAAGTCATGGGCTAGAGCAAAAATCTGTAGTAATAAAATATATTGGATTTCTTTTAAAGATCATTAATAATATTCCAGGAAAAATAGGGAAACCAGTTCCTGAAGAAAAAAAAAAGTAATGGGGATATTGAGAACTAAGGAGAAACAGCCACACAGAGAAAGGCATGAACACACATTTGTTGAATGCTGAGCGGTTTAGACGCGATTTCATGCAAAGTGTCTTATCTGGCGCAAGGAAAACAAGTGACCTGCTGCGTGTCGATGAGTTGGTAACTGGGCCTTGGAGTCAGCAAAATGGATCCAATTCCTGGGTCTGCTGCTCCCCAGCTGCGTGACCCTGGTCAAACTACCTGCCTCTCAAAGCCTCTGCTCCCTCACAGAATCGCCCGGAGAATAAATGAGACACTGCACACAAAATGCTCAGCTCAGAGCCGGGCTCATCATAGAACACGCTCGATTAACGTTAGTCAACGTCATATGTCACATCTGCCTCCTCACACGGCAACGGGATTGATTAAAAATAAACAGCACACAACTGCTCTGAACTTAGACATGAAACTGAAAGGCTGTCTTCCAAAGTGGCCACTCGAGGGTGCTGACCGGAATGTTGCTCTGTTTTCACAAAATAACTTTGGACCACCTCCGTCGGAATTGCCTTTGGGGCTTATTTAAAATACCCATGCATATGTGTATTGCTACTGGTGGCAAACCTTTGTCGTTCTAGAAAGATTTTTGTTTTCATGCAGGACTTTTCATTCAGGGCCATGTCTGTCGAAGAAAGAATAGAATCAGAGGGACGAAATAAAAGGATTGAGATTGATTTTGCTGTGCATAGTGTAAACCAGGCCTCAAGGCAATTCCAGATGAGGCCTTGCATAAACATTTTGAAGGATGGTAAGCAGCGATGTTAAAGCAAAACTTCCTGAACTCATTATTTGAAGGATGTCCCTCGTCTAAGCTTGACTTGTTCACCAGGATGGTTTTCAGCATATAAGTCTCAACCATTCACGGTCATACTGGAGCTGTTGGCCTCCATTCACTTCTAACATGGGGAATGCTGGGGAGGAAAGAGGAAAAGACCAGGGCTTGGAGAAAGGGGTGGGAAGAGGGAGAAAGACCAAAAGTGAAAGGACAAGTCGAGGCAAAGAAAATCAAATTAGCCTAGAAACATCACAGAGAAATCAACCTTGTAGGCAGGAGACTTTAATTATGGTTTGCTTTTGAAGACATAACTCATGACTGTTTGTTTTGGGAGTAGGGGAGTGCTCATAATGGGCTTATAAACTTTCCAGTCAGGCTAGATCATTAGTTTTCTTCTGTTCTGAGAATATGTGTTCAATAAAATACCTTAGCCTTTTGAGAAAGGGAGCCATTTTTCAGAACACTGATTTTCCTTTTTCCTCCATATTTTCCACAATGGTCTACCACCTGTTCACATCCTTGCTCTTGCCTCCTCAGGACTCCGGGACAAGCAGGGGCTTGAGTCTGAGGACTTGTGGGAAAGTAAGGAAACACACGGAGCTCTCTTATGTGAATAACGTGATTAGCAGAAAGTATAAAAGAGGCTTCTTCCCCTGGTCACAAAGCAGATTTTCTTCAGGAGCTGGCAGAGCTCCCAGACAATTTGCTCTGGGGACAGACTCTGGCTCAACTGCTGCCAGCGCCGGCCTCTGGGGCCCTGGAGATTTATGAGTGCGGGCAGCCGGAGTGGGGTGGGGGAAGAGTAGCACCAGGCAGGGCCAGCCGGGGTCAGCCTGCGGGAGAGGCTGTGAGCCCGGGGCAGGCTGGGTGCTGTGCACCCACCTCATCGCCCAGGCCTCCGGAAGCTCTAGCAGCTGCTGGGAGGGCCGAGGGGAAGGAGAGGGGAGTATCTGGCCCCAGGGCCCACGGTGGGGCTGGAGCGGACACGCTGTAGGGGAAGGGGTGGTGGAGGATGAGGGTCTCCCGTGACCCGGCAAGGGCTCATGTCATTGCAAGCTGCACAGAGCACCTTGGAGAGCAGAGTAACCCTGCCTTCCACCACCAAGAGAATAGACTTTCCTGACATCCTGCCTGGCCCAGAGATCTGCCCAAGCCATCGTGTGGGTTTGGGGAATGACCCAGAGGCAAATGTTGCTGCCACACTCCCTGGAAGCTCCCTGGAAGCTCACTGTCATCACTGCAATGCCCAGCCAGCCCCTTTCAGCTCCCCCTGGGTTGTGTTTTCAACAAACACTCACTCCGAGGACTTGTAATTGAATCAGAAAGCAACAGGCGCTCTATGAACTAAAACGTGTTGGTAGGGAAGGGCGAGGGGAAAGAGGGGGAGGTCCTCTGCTTCAGAAGCTCCTGCCAGCTTCCCTGCTAGGTTTCAGCTCAGCCAGACTGGAATTCCTGAGGCAGGGACTTCTTAAAATGACTTTCTCCTATAGTAGAATTTTGAAAAGGTCTGTGGCCATGAATTATTCAGGGTTACTAGCTGATTTAGCTCCTAGTGTCTTTCAGACATCCTCAAATGGATTCTTGGCTAGCTGGGACACTAACAGAGGAGGTACGGGACACTTTGCTGCTCAGCTGCTCTCAGCAGCCACACCAGCCAGGCTGGCCGTGGCCACTGGAACGCTGGGAACTGAAGTTAGGATGAGCCAGCTGCAGCTGTGCCTGTTTTCTCTGCTCATCCCCCTAATGGAAATAGCTCGTGTGTGTGTGTGTGCACGCATGTGTGCATGTGTTTGTGATTATACAACCAATTCCTGATTGTTTAAAAAAATTCAGAAAATACAGAAAAATGTAAAAATTACCGACAGGGAATAAGCACAGTTAATATTGCACTACATATTCCTCGTGATTTTTTCTATGCTAATATTTTTGAGCGAGATCCTAGCGTGCATACATCTTTATAACTGAGTTTTTTCATTCTACAATCTATCACAGAGGTTATCCTTCCATGTTAATAAATATAGGTCCATGTTACCATTTTCAACGGCTGTTTAATAGTCCAAAGTAAAAATGTGCTATGGTTTATTTAATCTATTGCCTAATCTATTGTTAGACATTTCAGATGTCACTAGGTTATGGTGATATCAACAAGGGCCTTTATATAATATCCCTGAATGCTGGTCAGATCATTCCTTTAAGAGGAATTTTTCAAAACAGAAGTGCTGAGTCAAATCCTGTCATCTTTTTTAAAAGCTTCAATACGGCCTGTCAAAATTGTCCTACACAAATTCTGTCCCCGTAAATCAACCTTCCAGCAGCAAATGAAACTGCCCGTTTCCTCCCCCATCCCCAACACTGGGCATTATGAGACTTTTTTCCAGTCCGATGGTTGTAAAAGGCATATCTCATTTGCTGTTTTAACTTGGTGCTCAGTGTTTTTTCTTCTCCCTTTTGGCACTTCCATCACTTCTTGGAGCCCCTTTTCCACTAGCATCTTCCCATCAACAGTCACCATCAATTGAGCACTTCCTGTGTACAGGCCGTGTGTTAAGTGCAGCTACAGAAGCAGCACCCCACGTGCAAAGTGCTCCAGGGGCCAAGTGGGTGGCCTGGGGGCTGGAGAGAGCTTTCTAGGGGAGGTGCAATTTATGCTGGGTTTGCTGAAGTGGTGGACAGTGGAATAGACAGGAAAAGGTCACGTGATGCAGAGGGAAGAGCTTGAGCCAAATCACTACTGCCTGTGATCCCACGGGGCGGGGGACGAGGCTGACCACGCTGAGACAGGCTGCGTGTGATGCACGACAGAGCTGAGGCTGTCTTCTGTAGCTCGGGCAGATTGCTACAGCACGGGCTCTTAGAGGAGAATGGTGATCAGATCTGTGTTCAGACGGTTAATTTCGGCAGTGATATGGAGGAAGAAGTACAGTAGGAAGAAGGAGGTGGGGAGGCAGAAAGACCAACAAAAAGGCTGTCACAATTGGCTGAGTGAAGAAACTGAGTCGGAAAGAAACCATGGGCAGTGGGGACTTGGAACAGAGAATTGCATGAGGTAAAATTTTCGGGACCGGTGACTGGGTAGGAGAAATGGGGGAGAAGTTCAAGAAGACTTGGAGTAGAGGAGAAGGTGTGAGTGTGGACAAAAAAGAAGAAAAGATGGATTCAGGTTTGAACACACTGCACTTAAGGTCCCTGTTGGACTTGAGATGATTACATTCAAAGGGAAATTGTTAAGTATGAATCTGGAACTCTGGAGAGAATCTGGGACTATGGATACAGATTTGGGAGTCACTGGCCCTCAGAATCCACACTGTCTGCCAGAAGCCCTCCACCCACCCCCTCCACCCCTGCGTCCAGGCCTGATATCCTATATTCTAGACAACCTCTGTGTCCTTGTCCCTAGACCTGTGAGACCCTTTCCCTTCTCTAGGAGGTGCCCAGTTTGTTTTGAAAAAGAATGAACCTAATGTAGTCAATTGATGTAAAAATTTGGAAAATAAGCAATCTATCTTATGGTAAGTAACGATGTTTTTTAAAAGGGTATTTGTGAACACAAAGAAATTGACTCCTTAGTAGTGTGGCAAGTAGGTGGGGGACAGAAATCCTTTCTGAGCTCAAGTCCCACCAGCAAAGCACCAGCCAACCCTACCTCTGGGTAGAGAGAGGACCCTGTTTCCCTGCTAGAGATGTGTCAGCCACCAGAGGATTCCTAACTGGAAGTTGGGCCTTAAGACAGAACTCTTCACCCGAGACCTGCTGGGAGCCAGGCAGGAGCCCCAGGCCCGAGGAGGAGCCGGGGTGTGGCTGTGCCACTGGCTGATTCGCTTCTCGGCTGCGATGGGAACAGCTCAATGGAAAGGCCAGGCGGCTGCTGTCTAGATCTAAACAGAAACACTGTAAACAAATTTGAGCAAATGCAGCCTACTCTGTTCTCTCAACATCTTCATAAATCCTTATCTAGAAAAAAGAAGTGCCTTTGAAAGTCGTGCTGGGATGGAAATGTGAGTGAGGGACAGCTCGCGGCTTCATTTCTTCAGTAGCCGACAAGGCAGCTCATCTCTAGTCCAGGAAATCCTGACTCTGGCCTGATGAGAAATGGCTCATTTTTTCTTTGAACCCTGTCTCCTCTTCTCACTGAATTCCTTCAACCCTCTTTCTCTGGGCGGCCAAGTCAGACCCTGCTACTGCCACCTGGCAACACAGCTCTGGCTGGGCCCAGAGAATCAGCCACTGCCGTTCTGTGGCACGTCAGGCGTGAGTCCGCGGCGAGGCACTGCAGACACCCAGACCAACGAACCAACGAAACCTCCGTTTCAATAATAAGGACTTGACCAGAAAGGAGATAATCTAATTAAAAACAACATTTTGTTCCATGATAAGTGTCAGTTTGCAGGCTGCATGACCTTTAGAAATACGGATATAATGAGCTACAAATCAAAAAATTAAAGATTTCTTAAGTAAACTAGAATCTGAGGTGTAGAAAGCACAGAGAATGTATCCTGAGCCCACGTGCTCGGTCACGGAACCGATAATGTGGAATGTGGGAATAAATGGCTCCTATCAAGTAATGAAATTATACAAGAGAAATCATAATTAGTGCTCTAGAGTGTTTTCTGCTGGAAATGTTCAAAAGGTGTTTATTGAAAATGACATAAACACCCCAAATGAGGCAGCAAGACAGGAAGAAACGGCATCGAGAGATTCGGAGTTTCTGTTTCTAATCTCTTATTCAGCATGTAGCACAATTGTAAGCTCAAGTTGTTTGAGTTTGGGAGACGAGGAAATGATGTATGCTATGAAGGATGCACGAGGAAGCCGTCTTGAGCACCAGCTTTCTTAAGGCAAACCCACCCTGAGCATCAAAGATCAAAACTGCCTCCTCATTTAGGGCCAGGTGTGGTGGCTCATGCCTGTAATCCTAGCACCCTGGAAGGCTGAGGCGGGAGGACTGCTCAAGGTCAGGAGTTCAAAACCAGCCTGAGCAAGAGCGAGACCCTGTCTCTACTAAAAAAAAAAATGGAAAGAAATTAATTGACCAACTAAAATATATAGAAAAAACTAGCCGGGCATGGTGGCGCATGCCTATAGCTCCAGCTACTCGAGAGGCTGAGGCAGAAGGATTGCTCTAGCCCAGGAGTTTGAGGTTGCTGTGAGCTAGGCTGACGCCATGGCACTCTAGCCCTGGCTACAGAGAGAGACTCCGTCTCAACAAAAAAATCTACTTCCTCATTTAGGACAATAGCTTTGAGACCATTGACAATGCAATAGAAATTAACTTCAAAACAACTCACTTTGGCACTCACTGTATGGGCTTCTAACTCAGGGTGCTTAAGGTTTGTGAGATTCATGTTGCATCTTCTATGCCCTCCAGCTTTCTTTAACCTCGTAAATCTTCCTCTGGGAACTGAAGACACTTTAATGACCCAGGCCTTTCTGTGTCCACACAAACAAAAACTAATCTAAAAACAAGTGAGTAGTAAAAATCTTGCTTCATTCAAAACTCTCCTGTTTACATAGAGACCACATTGTACTGCTTCCACCTTAGTAGACATCTCTAACATTTCCCCCATTGTTTCCCAAAACACTTAACGGCCAAAATCCTTTGAAGTGCAACTCCTGCAACATTTGGGCAGATTTTAAAAGACTCAATTGTGAATGTGAGCTGCTTTTTTTCTTACCCTGAAAACTTGGTACCTTCACATATCCTAAATCTTGATGTGGCAGCGGCAGACCCAGAGTGACTGTTTTCTGTCGGGACCTGTACGTCTCCACCAGGGTAGCAGGAACCCTGCTGAAGTCTTCCAAGATGGAGCAAACTCTCTGGCCAGGGTTCAGGGCCACCAAGCCATCATTTCCATAACAATTCAGAATATTTTCAATTTAACCAGCTCAGTTCACATATGAGAATCAAATGAGCTAAATTAGGAAAAAATACCTCCCTAAACATGTCCCAGATGGGGAAAGCAAGTCATCAGAGAGAAGTCGGGGTCCTAGAAGAATAGTTTATAGCAGGTACCCCAAAAACCAAATACCTGAAAAGAGCATGCACAGAATCTGGAGTGTTGCCCTGCTTTCTGCCATACCACACACCTTGTTTTTCTCTTTCATGGTGTTTCCTTTCTTACCTTCATGTAGACAGCTATGGGACAGTGACTAAGAGCATGGACCTCAGAGCCAGGCTGGCTGGGCTCAGGCCACGGCTCCATCTCTTACTTGCTGTGTGACTTTGGGCTGTTAACTAGTCTCTCTGTGCCGCATTTCCTCCACCATAAAGCAAACTGCTTTGAGGATTAAATGAGTTAACACAATTGAAGCTTTCTGTGCAATGTTGGACATAACAAGTGCTGCATAATTGTTAGCTAATTTTTTAAAAATAGGAGATATGACAATCTGTCAAAACCATACAGCTTCACAAAAAATATTTATTTATTTAGTTATTATTTTTTAAGAGACAGGGTCTCACTATGCCACCTAGGCTAGTCTTGAACTCCTGGGCTCAAGAGATCCTTCTGCCTTAGCCTCCTGAGTAGCTGGGACTATAGGGACATGCCACTGCACACTGCCACAGAACTTTTAATGTAAACATGGAAAAGAAAATCAAATCACGTATACCTCAATTCCTCTTTGTTTTCTCATATATATTAACACATGTCCAAGTGACTACTTTTTACATTACAGAAAAACTACAGGCTCATCTGTCATTGCTGAGAGTCAATATCTCTGCTAAAGGAGGACAAGGGTCTTGCTCTGGCAGAATAGGAGCTTCATGGAACACATGTTAATTGAATAGCATCTATGGCAAGGGACCGTGTTAGGTCTCTCTGTGTGGGAACTAATTGTGATGAAAACTACAGTGAAATCCCAACTCGCACCTCTGCCAGGAAACCTGTCCCATCTGTTCAACTCTTTGTTCCTTGTTAGACTGTGACTAGAGCAAGCATGGATGGAATCTTTCCAAATGTAAAGTAAAAGCAATGTTAGAACCGAATTCAGTTATTGCCTCTGTGTCTCCGGGCAGATTACAAAGTAGTAGGACTGTGCTATACAGAGCTTTAGACCTAAATATGTCATGCAATCCATAAAACACCCGTAAGAGATAGAGTGGTAGGCTTTACACTGATTATTCCCCAACTAGTCCTGCCTCCTGGAATCCATGCCCTTGTGTAGTTTCCTCCTATGTTGACCCTGGGCTTGGTCATGTGACTGACTTTGGTCAAAGGGATCAGCAGATATGATAATGGTAGAGGCTTGATAAGTGCTTGCACACTGAAGCTTGACCTGTGCTCTTAGGACACTACCACCACCACGTGAGAACGTCTAGCCTCTGGAGGGATGAAAGAGCACATGGACGAGAGAGGTCCAGCTGTTCCAGCTGAGCCCAGGCCCCAGTGATCTTCCAGCTGAAGGCAGCCACATGCATAAGCCCAGGTAATACCAGTCATGATTAAACTAGCAAGTCAACCCACAGAATCCTGAGAAATAATAAACTGTTGTTATTTTAAGTCACTGAGTGTTGGGATTGCTTATTACTCTGTACTGGGTAACTAAAACACAAACTGGTGAGTGGGGTGGTGTCACAACAAAACTTTAAAACATGTGGCGTTGGCTTTTGGACCAGATGGTGGGCAGAAGCTGGAAGGGCAGTGAGAAAATTGTTTTTGGAGACTGGAAAAAGGGAAACCTGTATCGGTGAAACAATCAATCAACAAAACTTTCTTCTATAGTAAGGTATAAGATGAAAAATGTACCTAATAAATTTGTAGGTCTGGCTAAAGAGATTTCTAGACAGGATGCTAAAAGCATCAATGCGGTTTTGGTTTTTTTAAAGCATTGCATGATAAAATACAGGAAGAGAGGATGAGTTAAAGAATCAGTTAGTTTGCAAACAGAACATAGAAGAAATGAGGAGGGCCCAGCACTTGCTGGGTTGAAAAGTAAGACGGTTCCTTATTTCTATCTCTCTAGCTGGCAAAGGATTCTTAAAGTATAAAATGGCCTCAGGGTAAAGATAAACCTAGATTGTGGCTATAAGCCCCTTTATTAAGTCCTCTAAAAGATTTTAGGAAGTACTGAGTAGATCCTCTCAACTGGACAAAAGGGCTTTTAATATTCACAGAAGCCTATCCCAAAATATCTCCCAGTAATCTAGAGCTGGGCCACCCAATATGGTAACCACTAGCCACATGTAGCTATTGCGCACTTAAAATGTGGCTAATCCAAAATGAGATGTACTCTAAGGGGAAAATATATAGTAGGATCCAAAATATACTATGAAAAAATCTGAAATATCTTATTATTAAATTTATATTCATTACATTTTGAAATGATAATATTTTGGATATATTGGATGAAATAAAATATATTATTAGAATTTAACCTGTTTCTTTTTATTATTTTAAAAAATGTAGCTATTAGAATTCCAAAAAATACACATGTGGTTCACACCTGTGGCTTGCATTCTATTTCTATTGGACAGCATTGGTGTAGAGACTGGCCTGTTCTAGAAGAAATTGTGGGTATAGATTTTGTGTAATGGAGGGAAAATAATAAAATAATAGACAACCCATAAAGTTTTTAAAGGAGTTATATCAGATTGGAGTAACAGTTTTAGCTGCAAACATAGACCATTCCTTTTCCAAAAGAAAAGGCATCTCAGAAGGTATAATCAACAACCCCAAGAGTTGAAGCAAAAGCGGAGCCAGACCCTCATCAAGGAACCCTGGCTGCTTGAGTCGGGGAACCTGACGAGATGTGCCTGGATACACTTCACATTTACTATGGACAGGTTATTACCTATTGCCTCCTATTCCTCCCTTGTTTGAATGGGGACATCAATCAGAGTTACCATGTACCTGTTTCAACATTGTATGCTGGATGTTTGGTTTAATTTACAAGCAGAATTTAGAGGAAACAAACAGGGGCCAGGACTTGCTAGGATGGAAGGCCAGCCTCAACTTTGGATGAAGAGGAGCTACATCTATGTCTGGACCAGATGCAGATCATAAAATCATGGACTTGGAGCCTGACTGGTCATCAGATGAAACTTCAGGGGTGAGTGTATTTCGCACATGGGAAGAATGTAAATAATTATTGCTAGAAGGTGGACTTAGTGAATTAAAAATAACCACAAACTATTTGCAAATCTTCTCATTAAGAGGCAGAGTTTATTCCCAATCCCTTAATCTAGCTGACCTTTCTACTTGCTTTGCCCAATAGAATATGGTAGAAGTAATGTGTGACTTCCAAACCTGGACCTCAAGAAGCCTTGCATTTTCCACTTTTGCCCTTTGCATGCTGAGAACACCATACTGTGCTAAGGCCTGTGATGAAAGGCCACATGCAGAGGGAGTCCCAGCTAGCCCCAACTGAGGACCCACACATGACGGTGACACCCTCAGTTCTGCAGCTGACCACAGTCACATGAGCCACATAAGTAAGTGGAAAAATCAGCATGAGAACTACTCAATTAACCCAAAGAACTGCAAAAAAACAAGGAATCATTGTTTTCAGCCACTGTGTTTGGGGTAGTTTGTTCTGATATTATCTACTCAGTCCAACAGGGAACACGAGTTGAGCGGATGGTACAGGTTTTCTGGTGGATGTGTGATTTGGGATTCCGTTGCAGTTGGAACACTGTCACCACTGTGATCTTCACGCCGTGGGCCTCTCCAGAGTGCTGCTCTCAACTTGGCAGTTGGCTTCTGCAGAGGGAGTGACCCAAGAGTGCATGGGAGTAACAAAGATGGGAGCTGCACCATCTTTGATACCCTCATGTCAGAAGTGGCAGATCATCACTTCTCCCATAATCTATTAGTCGCACAGACCAACCCTGAGAGAATGTGGAAGGGGACAACACCAGGTGCTGATATCAGGAGGTGGGGCCATTAAGAACCATCTTGGAGGCTGGCTCCTTTATTCACTTACCACATGAACTGATAAGTGAATAAATACATTTCAAATCCTAGTCTTCATTTCAAGAACCCCAAAGAGGTCAATTTTCCGATGTCTTTCGTTACTCCTCTGACCTATTTGTTTATCACACCTTCTTCACCTGTCTCTCCACTTCTCCGCTCATCCTCTGCCTGTCCTCCCTCTGCCCAACTCCACTAGGCCGCGGAACGCAGCGCCGCAGGTCTTCACTACTCTGACCAGAAGAGTTGCTGCTGGGAGCTGGCTCAGTGCCAGTCCTCAGTGAAAAGCCTCAGTGATGGGGAGAAAGACATTCTAAGACTCTCCTGAACCATTTCGGAGAGGATAACTATAATACATTCAACTCAATAGAGAGCAGGCTGGCCTGACACTGGAGAAACAAGAACCTGTACTTGTGGCTGGTTTCCGAGGAAAGCAATCTGGCAATTTGTCCTAAGAGCTATCAAATTGGTCACACTATTTGATTCAGTGAGTTCTTCTTTAGAAACCATACCTTCCTGCTATGGTCTGAATTTTTGTGTCCTCCCAAAATGGATGCGTAAAGGTGATTGTGCTGAGGGCTCAGAAGGAAGAGAGAAGAGCTGTAGAAAGTGTCAATATTCTTGGAGAATATATAAGTGGTCGTGAACAGAATGTTCACAGAAATATGGATATTAAAGGCCATTCTGATAAGATCTCAGAGGGAAATGAGAAACATGTTATTAGACAGTGGAGGAAAGGTGATTCTTACAATAAAGTGGCAAAGAACCTGGTTGAATTACGTTTGTGTTCTAGTGTTTTGTGGAAGGAGGAACTTGTGAGCAATGAAATTGGGTATTCGGCTGAGGATATTTCTAAAGCAAAGCGTTGCAGGTGGAGTTTAGCTTCTCTTGGCTGCATTTACTAAAATGTGAGAAGAGAGAAATGATTTAAATATGGAATTATAGTATTAATTCAAATGGAAGCAGAACTTAAAGATTTGGAAAATTCTCAGCCTATCCATATCGTAAAGAATGAGAAAACGTGTTTGGGACAGAACAACAAAGGTGTGACCAAACAACAACCTGATAAGGAAATTAGTCAACCTCTAAACAGAAACCAGGACCTATTGTCCAAGATAATGAGAGAATGGTCCTGAAGTCACTTCAGAAAACACCAGGGCTGCCTCGTCCATCATAGGCCCAGAGAGCAAAAGCCCCAGCAGGCACAGAGCCATCACAGAGCAACGTTAGGGCACTGTTAGGGCAATGCAGAGTGGAACTGTTGCGGTGGGACTGTCCCCACCACCCTAGACTAGTTACAGTCATGCAGTTTCAGCCCAGGAGAGCACAAGCACGTGACTCCAAACTATGAGAGCTGTGGTGTGGGCTGTGCCCAACAAAGCCAGGGGAAAGGACCATCACTCCAGTGGGTTCAGAAGGCAGGACCTCTGCCCTAGGGGACCTGGAGGACAGAACAGCAAGCCAAAGATTATTCTTGAGCCTTTAGCTTTTGGAACTGCTCCGAACCCGCCACTCCTTTCGTCTTCCCTATTTCCCCCTTTTGGAATGTGAACGTCCATCCTATGCTTATCCCACCATTGTATTTTAGAAGCACATAACATGTTTGGTTCGACAGGTTCACAGCTGGAGAGAGATTTGCCTCAAAATGAATCATACCTTGAGTCTTACCCATATCTGATTTAGATGCTATTTAGATGAGACTTTGGACTTTAGGCTTTTGAGTTGATGCGAGAATGAGTTAAGACTTTTGGGGCTATTGGGATGAAAGAAATGTATTTTGTATGTGAGAAAGACATGAATTTGATGGGGCCAGAGGCAGAATGCTATTGTCTGCATGTTTGTGTCCCTTCAAAATTTGTATGTTGAAATTTTCATGAGCCCTCATGATTGGCACTAGTGCCCTTGCTAAAGACACCCACGAGCTAGCCCCTTCCACCATATGAGGTTAGAGTGAGAAGACAGCTGTCTATGGGGAAGCAGACCCTCGCCAGATACCAAATCTGCCAGTACCTTGTTCTTAGACTGCCCAGCCTCTAGAATAGTGAGAAACGAATTTCTGCTGTTCATAAGCTTTCCAGTCTATCGTAATTGTTATAGCAGCCTGAATGGACTAATACCTCCAAAAGAAGAAAACAAAAGAAAAAAATAAAGTTGTATTCCTTAGACCATCTCAAATGCTCAATAATGAGGAACTGGCCTGAGTAATGGGATAAAAAACTATATTCATATAGTAAATGACAAGTATGTCATTTCATTGACACTGGCCTGTGTCTATCAAACAATATTGTGTTAGAAATAAAATAGAACAAAATAAAGCATGTGTAGTGAACACATATTGCTAAGATCAAGGTTTGGAAAATCAAAAGTGATACAAATAGTTATTGTTGATTAGGATCTGGGCTGGGGGATTAAATTTTTTCATGTAAACACCATTTTCCCAGGAAGGTAGCTGTCTTTGAGATGAGTAGGAAACTATCAAGCCTTAACAGGAGCTGTTTCCAGTAGTCCCAGCAGCACACTCTGAGTCAGTTTCCTCATTCACCAAATCTGTGTCATGTACCTTTATCCCAGACGTGTAAAGATTAAATGAGATGAGCCATCTGAGCACAGTCTGTCCCCTGGGAAAGGGCTCATCATCAAGACACCATGGTGAAGGCAGCAAAGAAAAAGGGAAACAACTTGAGCTTTGCATTCTGATCCATGTTTGCATTCTACTTCTATTGCACTTAGTAGCTTTACTTTTTCTAAACCTTAGTTGCTTAAACTGTAATATGGATCTTTCTACTTTGCCAAGCTCTGTCAGTATTAAGTGTTGTGTTATATGCAAAGACACCAGCAGTATACCTAGTACATAGTAGGTGCTCAGTTAACATCAATGGCCTCCCTTTTTGTTGCTTTAAATGTGCAATTATTTTGTTCTTTTTTTTTAAAATTCAAAACAAGAATTTTGAAACTGAAAAGAAGAGAGTTAAGGCCAAATATCAAAGAAGGTGATACTTCACTAATTCATTACTAAGTCACAGTAAAAATAGTTTCTAAAAAGTTTATGGGGATAGGTGTCAGTGTGCTGTTCAAGTTAACCCAAAGGCCATGTAGTGGTGCTGGTGCTAAAGTGGCTTATCTTAGCCCTTCCCTGGCATCCCTAGTCTTATGAGAGAAGATCTATATTACAGAAGATTTGCCTACAGATTCAAGTGGTTCAAGATGTGACAATACCCCTCAGAAATGAGCCTATGACATGACTTGTGAATTGTGGCACCAAAACAAAACAGCCTTGAGATTTCCCAGACTCTTCCTGGGAGTTGCTTAAAACAGGTACTAGGAGTGGAAATTGATACAATAGAGACCATCCCTAAAGGAGAACTCCTCTTGGTTCTAGGTAGGTTCTGTGGAATGTATGAGCTGAAAAGCCAAGGAAAAGAAATGAACAGGTATGGACAGCTGCTGACTCCTCTTAAGGTTGGAGTCTGTCTTTAAAAACGGCAGCACAGTTAGAAGCAGAACAATGCTCCTGCAGAATGAAAGTCAGCCCTAAATAGCAAGGAAAGAACAGGGTGCATAGCCCTTGTTTGTAAACAAAGACCAAGATAAATGTTAGCTGCCAGACCTCAAAGGGCGGCTCACCAGGCCACTTGGAGGGAGCAGTCACAGGCTGCAGAGCGAGCCCTTTGGTCTCCCTGGTGGTCTTGCGGCAGACCTTTGCAGGGGCTTCACAGAAGGGGGCGCGGCTAAGAGGGCCAGAGTGCGACCTGCCTAAGCACCCTCCCCACAGGTCTGTACTGTCTTCTCTTGGCTGACTTCCATGCTAAACTTCGTTCTCACTCTCGTATCAGGCTGTGGTTGAATGCCTTCGAGTCAGGCACTTAGAACCGAATCCCTGGGCAGCAGGTAAAAGGCTAAGCCTCAGTCTCTTTGCAAAGTGGAGATACCGGTGGTCTCTACCTCACGGGCTTGCACAGAATAAATGAGATCCCACACATGAGGCCTTCAGCATGATGCCTGGCATACGGCCCGAGCTCAGCAAATGTCAGGTGCTGTTACCGCCGTTGTTGATTTCTCCCTCAGCTTTGTCATGTCACCCATGGTAGCATTTCTCACCAGAAGTGGGAGAGATGCGGAACTAAGGGACCATCAATGACAAACTCAGACGTTTTCCAGAGTGGGGAATCGTGTTATTTATAGCAACCAAGAGAAGCAGCCGCTGTAGGGAAGAAGGGCGAAGGAAGAGCATGTGACGGCAAGGAGGCCACTTTGCATCTATCCGCCTTGCCTCTGGGTCCGCGTGCAAGGAGACTCGGGAATGCTTGCTGAGGGCCCGGGCCATTAAGATCCAAAACAAAATAAAGAAGAAGGTCCCCAGGGAGACACCTAGGGAAGAGTCCTCCAGAGGGGAAGGGGCTCTACCCGCCCTCCATTCAACTTCACTCCCACAGGGGTTTGGGGAGAGGGCAGGGTCCAAAAGGCATTTGCCCCCTGCCTTGCAGCCTGCTCTCAGGCAAGAAGCAGTTTCCTCACCCATGGAAATCAGGGGTCACAAAGAGGACCCAAATCTAATAGTAGTGCTCTTGCTCTACCTTGGCCTCAGAGAACTGGATTTTAAGGAAGCTTGAGCCCAAGCAAGGAAACTTAAGAGGTACTACCGTATTTATTTTCAACAGGGTATCCTTCTTGACTGATGACAGTATGTATTTTTCTAGCAGGTAAATACACAAGCAGTTTGGGTAACTAGGCCCCCTTAGGAGTCCCATTACAGTAACTGCACTAAAACTCTGTGGTTGTCTTTCTGCTGGGAACACTAATAAGAGGTAGGTAAAGGTTACTGAAGAGGAAATTCAGCATGACATATGTACATATCATCCAGGGCCTAGCACAGTGCCAGAAACACAGAAGGTGGTGATCAGTATTTCAGAAATGCATTTAAAAATAACCCAACAATTGTCTGTAACTCAGTATATGAGGGTCTCCTCTCCCTTTCTCCCCCTCATTCTCTCTCTCCCTTTCCCTCCCTCCCTTCCTCTCTGGTACATACACACGCACAATGGCAAACAATAGGTAGTCTCAATATTTGGTCATCTTTAAAAGTTATGTAATGGCACAGTTCATAAATAATTTCTCTGAGAACTGATTCCCTGGTTGCTGACTCACAAACTCAGTTTGCTTTAAAAAAGTAGACCTAAAAATTCTCATAAAACCCCATTCTGTTCTTTTCCATATTCCCTTTATTACTTCCTTCTATCACACATGCATCGTATTTTACTTTTACAACACTCGGTATCTGGTTATGACAAAGTCTGTAACAGCTCACCGTATTCACTTCATGATCTCGTGTCTAGTTTTCCTAAGTTATACCCCTTATAAAAGAAGTGCATGAACCCAAAATATGTAAATGTCTGTTTTTGCAACCCGGGGGGGTGGCGGGGGGAACATGTAACTGATACTTACTGTAAACGACACCTACTCAATTATTTCTCAGACTCTTAATAACTTCCTTTTTAACAACTTACGGTGGTGTCTTATAAGGAGTCATTGTTGGGCTCTTGAAATGCTTAGAATAAAACAGTGCGTCAGATGATTCTGGTCAAATCATCATGTGTGTTTTTGAGAGTGTTCTTAACAAAGGTGAGAGTGTGTCTGCAGCACAGGACACATACCCATACATGGACACACGCACTCGAAGCAACAGTCCAGAAAGCACAGGCACTGTCTAATTCATCAAGACACGAGTGTCTTCCTAGCTCTGATCACAGTGGCTGTTACACTGGACAACACACAGAGGCCCTTTCCCCAAAGAAAAAATCAAGGGACGGATCGGCTTCAATAGCAGAACCAACCCTCTCACTCATCTGGGCTGGTTCACAGACAGAAATAAAATTATTTAAACCCTTTGGTGATTCTACTGTGTCCAATGTACTGACATTTAACATTAAATTTGTCTTCAAATTACATCTCATAAAAAAATAAAACGTAAGAGCAACCGTTCTTTTCCTACCTGCCACTGGAGCCACCAGGAACCAGGCTGCTGCTCTCAGAAAGGGACAGACTCCGGAGTTTAATCTTCAGCTTCCTCCCATGGAACCAGAATCGTTGAAAGAAAATTTTCAGTTGCTGTGAGCAAGCAGACTATTTACTTCAGCCAGCTCCTTCTCATCTCCAAGGCTTGTTGAGTGCCGGAGTGGAGTGGGGTGCTCAAGAAAGAATGTCTGGGGAGAGAGGGATGGAGTCTGGGGGAAGGGAAGGGAGAAGACAGGACTCCCACAGCAAGAGCTAGTTCACCCAACACCCTTCCTTCAAGGAGGAAAGCCCTCTTTTTTTCAGCTTTAATTTCTCATAGAAGATCTGCCACTGCATTACTCATATAATTGCTACATTGCCCCTTCACAAACAGCAGACACACATTTTAGGCAAGCCTCCAGATTTCTGATGCATGCCTGTACCTGTCTGCAGGGATATCTCTGTGCCTGGGAAAATTGGGAGGGCAACATGCCCACCCAAAGGGAGGACACAGTCTAGACTGTTAATCAAGTTCTTGGGATAAAATATGCCACAAAAGGAGAGCAGAGGCTGGTGGGAGCTTTTCCATCCACAGGGCATCCACCTCACTCTTGGGATCACTGGGTAGGGCTTGAACTTCGTCCCGATAGATCAGCAGCTACACTTTGTCAAGCTTCGACCTGTTTCCCCAAAGAAGAAAGGAGTAGCAAGGATTACTATCGCAGAAAGAATGTGGTTTTCTTACTCTGGGCAGTCAACGTAGGAGACTCAAAGATGATAGATGTGCAATTACAGTTCATTTCAATTTGATCCCATGACATTCAGTATTTAAGAAGATATTTCAAAGATCAGGCAAGTGTTATAGAAGCTCCATGTTTGATTCATTCCTAGTTTCCAAGAATCCACAGAAGAGAAGATAGAGAATAGGGCAGAAGGTGGGAAATCTTGCTCTGCTGTTGACTATCTGTGTGACCTTGGATCAACCCCTTAACTTGGTTTCCACATTAGTAAAATGAAGGGGTTGGGCTGGAAGATTTGCACAGTAACAGAACACCATCTCTCCTGTTGATATCTATTCCACTTTGTTCCTCTATCAAAACTTCAATTTTGGGGAATCACCCCTTCCTCTCAGCTGGTTTGATACTATCCCCAGGCTTCTCCAGAAGAGGTCATGTGGCCAAGTCTGGCCAATTGAAGTCACTGAGAAAGATGCAGAGCTGGGTTCCTGCCATGGGAGTCCTCCCTGGAGCTTTTGCTGGGAAGAGGCTTTCTCACCTGCTGTGGCTGCTGCTAACTAGAGAAGCAGGGCATGAGGCTGCCAGGGGCCACCCTGGGGAAGGAGGAACTGCCTGAAGATGAAGCCATTGCAGAAGAAAGCAGAGCTTAAAGATGGCAAGAGACCAATTCCTGAAAATATCATTTGAAGACTTGGATCCAGCCATCACTGAAGCCAGCATTTCCCTTGGATTTCTTTAAATTTTCCTTTATCTCCTTAAGCCTATTTCAGTTAGATTTCTGATACTTGCACTGAAAAAATTCCAGGTAATATGAATCCCTTCTTACCACCACTTTTAAACATTAATATCCACAACAGTATGGGTAGGGGAGGATGTATAGGTCCAATAAATGAATTTCCTTTTGATTTGCTCTTGAAAATGTTTTTTTAAAGGCTAAGCCTGCATACCAGAGAAATGTAGAGTAAGGCAAATTCCAGTGAAAGATTTTTAAACTCTTTACTCCTTTCCCTGAATACAGTTCTTTGCAAAAAAAAAAAAAAAAAAAATTCAAATAATGCACGAAGGTGAAATGTACAAAGTGCAAACCCCCTACCATTTGACCTTCCAGAGATAACCATGGATAGCATGTTAGTGGCTTGCTATTCAAAATGTGCTCCATGGAGCAGCAATATTGGCCTGGAGCTGGTTAGAAATGCAAGACCTTGGGCCTCAATCCAGTCTTGTATTTTCACCCAAGTAACCCCAAGTAATCTGTATGGACATCAAAGTCTGAAAAGCACTGGCTTAATAAATAATCCTCCAGAGATTTTTTTCATATGGTCATCAGCATTTTTTAGTACATGTAATTTATAGACTGTTTATTTTACTGATTTTATAAAGGAAAGGCATATAGAATATAATGAACAGAAACAATGTAATCAAAATCCTTTACAAACATAAACAATTCATTTACTGAGACTATATGCTAATTATAAAGCTGTGTCAAGCCCATTCTAGACCCTAGGATATCACATACAGTAGCAAACTATAGCAGGACACTGTACACACTAGAGCTCCAACTTGAGCATCCATCAGAACTACCTGGAGGTCATGTTCATGATTGCCAACCCCACACCCAGAGTTTCTGATTCAGTAGTCTGGGGTGAGGCCTAAGAATTTGCATTTCTAACAAGTTCCTGGGTAATGCTGATGCCCCAGAACAACATTTCACCAGTATTTCAAAAATAAAACTGGTTTTATACCATATGCACTATCCTGAAACTTGCTTTTTTCACTGAATACTGTATCTGGGACATCTTTCCATGCCATCCATGTAGCATTGCGTCATTCTTTTTAAGGGCTGCAAGGTCAGAGATTGTTAGCTGATACGACAATATACGTTATATGACAAAAAGGAGAATCACTGTCTTCTTCAACATAAGGACAAGCATCCCCACAACCAGAATCATCATTTTCAACATTAAATAAGCAACCTGTGACTGAATCTACAGCTAAGCAAAGCTCTGGACTGACCAGGAAAGGTATTAGCTTTGTACAAGTGCCCATGGAAATACAAGTATGAAATTTGATTCCTTTGGGAGCTATTCTAGTTCTTTTTTTCCTATATCTACAGTGTCAATTATGATAACAGGTATGTAGTGAGAACTTCATAAATGCCTGCAGAGTCAGTGAATGAATGTGCCAATGCACCGAATGCACATAACAATGCCACACAGGAGTCCTGGATACAGAGCTGCTCATGCTCAACAGCCAGATTCCACTCCGCACTCCATCCAGACTCCCAGGAAGAAAGTGACTGAGTTTGCAAATACGGTTTCGACTTCAAGGCTAGCGAGATTCAGATCTGGAATTTTGAGGCAATTCCTGAGAAGCACACTGAAGCACCTCTTGGTAATCTCTCTGCTTGACCAGAGTGTGTTTTCTAGATGTCTCCTGCTGTTTAAATGCTCTGGGCTCAGACTTCCTCAGCTCAGAAAAGGTAATCTGTCAAAAAGATTTTTCCCTTAGTTAGAAAAATATAGACATATAAATAAAATATGAAGATAGATATACAGTATGTGTAATCTTCAACTGAGCCATGTCCATGTTTCTATAGCCACATAAGTGATTGCCATGAAACAAATTCTCAGGGTACCCCAAAGAATCACATGTTGAATATTCTAATATAGAAATTAGAAATTTTAAAGAGCCACATACTGCATAAGAATGAGCCACACATTGGCCCTGATTTGGCCAATTACTAGTCTGAAACTCTGTCAGGAAGACCTCATTTCACTCACTACAAAAACATTTAATAAACCTACTATTGCTTGGTATTGTGTTTGATATCTGGGGCACAGAGATCTGCAGTGTGGAGAACACAGGAACCAACTGTCAAGGAATCCAGTATGGGAGACAAACAAGAAGATCCAGGATTAAGCCAACTGTGTGCACAGATGAGGGGCGTAAGATGTGTACCAGTGGAGGGTTGGCAGAGATGGCTTCAAAGACGAAAATGGGGCTTGAGCTATGTCAGCAGAAATGAACAGATGCGAGCCAGGCAGGCTCCATGGAGCACATTGTGCCAGAGAACGTAAGCAGCGTTCTTAAGGGCGTGGAGGTGAGAGGGGCGTGGTAAGTGCGGGAAACTGCAGTGTTTGGTGTGGCTGGAGTGAAGCACATGTGTAAGGAGCGGACAGAAGAGACGAGGTGGATGGAAGTCAGCTGAGAGATTAGATGTGGTCACCAAAGCTTTGTCAGCAGGGATGTGAATTGACCAGGTTTTTTTTCATAAAGATTCTTTGGAGGCAACAGGAAGCCTGGGAACAGGGGAACAAGACCAGAGCAGGGGGCCTGACTTTGAGGCTCTCCCGGTGTCTAAGGGGGCAGTGCTGGAAGCACTGTGGAGAGAGTCACTAAGATTCAGGAGACAGGAGGCATGGCCTTGCTGACTGGTTGGATTGGAGGGCAAGGGCAATGGTGAGGGCAGGGGGTGTGTCCAAGGGGACTTCCAGTTTATGGTTAGGTGGTTGATGAACAAAAGAGCCAATAAAGGGACAAAGAATTTTTCACAGGATTGAGGTAGAGGGTGAGAATGGGATGAGGACATGGTCAGAGGCACTGTTCCTCAAGCGAGTGTGTACTGGATCTAGGGTTTGTTTTACTGAGGAAGCATAAATCTGCCCACACAGTCCACAATTTAAAAGGCCCCTATAATAGGTTGAATAATGTCCCCCCAAACTCATGCCCACCTGTAACCTCAGAATGTGATCTTTTTTGGAAACAGGGTCTTATAGATGTAATTAGTTAAGATGGGATCATAATGGATTAGGGTGGACCCTAAATTCAGTGACTGATGTTCTTATAAGAAGAGGAGAGGAAACACAAAGACATGGGGAAGAAACCCACGGAAAGACACCAGCAGAGACTGGAGTGATCCAGCTACAAGCAAAGACACGCCAAGGATTGCTGGGAAGAGGCAAGGATGGATTCTTCCCTAGAGCTGTCGGAAAAGTCATGGCCTTACTGAAGCCTTGATTTCAGATGCCTGGGCTTCAGAACTATTAACACAAGAACATAAATTTCTGTTGTTTGAAGCCACTCAGTTTGTGAAGTTGTTGTTGTTGTTGTTATGGTAGCCCCAGCAAACTAATTTAGCCCCCAAACCCCTCTGGCCCCAATTTGCATTCACCTACCCTGTCATTCTACTTCCTGGGTAGGTTTAGATCCCTGCATCATTGGAAAGGATGCTAGATCCAGCAAGGAAAATTCACAGGAATTTTATGATTCACTCTGCTTCACAGCAAAGCCCTGTGATGAGTTAAGCCATGTCTGAAGAAGCGGGGTGCTGTTGGGGAAAGAGGCCTCAGAGCAAGGTAATTCTTGAGAGCAGGGCACGAGATACCACTGACACTCACCAGGATTCAGGGAAAGAGGCAAAATGGGTGTTACTGTCTCCACCTTATGGATGAAGCAACTGGAGTTGACAGACGTTAAGTGATTATGTGAAGATAACACAGTCAACAAATGTTGGAGGTAGATACAGAAAGTAGAGTTTCTTACTCTTAGTCTAGACATTTTGCATGGGACCATGTAGCCTCTTCTATGCTATCTGTAGAGAACCATCTTGGATGGAAAAAAAAAACAAAGAAAGATTATCAGCTATTGTCACAGAAAGGTTCTTCTATATAAGTAAGTTTCCTATCCAACTGAAAGTATTCCTATAAATATTTTTATTTTTTAACTATTTCATGTGGAAATCATTCCTGCCTTCTACAACAAGTTATTCAAAGATGAGTTAATCTCTTCTCCCTGGTATGGACATTAATCATTGCTTGTACATTTGTTAAGTCTCCTTGATTCCTCAAAAGAAAAAGTGTAGGTGTGGATTGAGGCAACACAAATGGTGGCCAACACAAATGTGCCACTGCGTCACCCATCCATAGGAGCATCATGTGGCCAACAGGTCAAAGCTTCCACTTACGTGGTGCTATATCTATGCCAGGAATGTGCTAAATGCTTTCATACGTGCAATCTTCCACCCCCCCGTGATTGTTTTTAATCCCCACATTACAGATGAGGGAATCTGTGACTTTCTGGCACTCATCCTTATTCAAGAAACATGAGGACGCTAGATTGGTGATGACCATGTACCTGAGATATACACCTGTTGAATGAGAATTGATAAACATCAATGTTTAAAGATAGCAGTCAAGCCAGAGTCTTTCTGTAAGGAGTCAGGAGAAGGATTCTGCCTTGAATTGGTGTGGAACACTCTCAAATTTCTCAGCTCAAACATTCGAAGAGTAAGGTACAACCTCCACACTGCACTAGCTAATCTAAGTCTCATGTCAAGTCAACTGTGCAAATACACTCTTTGTGTAGGTGAGCTGTGACGCAGAAGAAAGGCCATGGAGGCATCCTCCAACCCAGGTGGGCTTCCCTAGAAGCTGGTGGTCAGTGAGAGGCCCTCCAAGACCCACGTTCTCAGGCTCCTTAAAAGCTGACTGTCCACAGACACTTTTGAGCTTGGCTAAATGCTTGGCAAGGTTATCCAGAAAACACACAAACTGCAATCACACTGAGTACTGCTGAGGACCTTACAGGGTATAACCTAAATCCTCAGCTCATTTCTCTTTGAGGTCAGTAGCATCGTGGGCCAACGCTCCTCACACAGGAGGTTGCTAATGCAGGCCCTCATTGCTCAAAGAGTAGCTGTGTTTCACTCATGTCACTCAAAGCTTCTGCTCCATTGCCTGCCTTCCTAAGTCTCAAAATTGCTTTGCCAAGCAGTGGACACTGCAGTTGGGTAGGAAGAGGGAGACAGTATGGATGTGAGGAACTGGCGATCAGCATCCACTCCACTGTCCTTCCATGGTACAGAGGCTGAAAAGCTAAAAACCACATTTCCCAGCCTCCCTTCCAGCCCAGGTTTGGTTTACAAATCAATTCTCCCCATTAGATGCACTTGTGGGAGATCTGGAGCCTGGAAGCGAGGGTGGGACTGTTTTTGCTGCTGTGTCTACTGTTACTTTTGGCAAACAGGTTTGTGGAGGCGGCAGCTTTTCTTATGGCAGTGCTCTGGAGTCCAGTCTCCAGCATGTGACTGTGGTGGCGTTTGCGTGATGGTTACATTGCGGCTCAGGCGATGAGTTCTTGAAGTTAACACTTTCCTCAGTGGCCTCCTGATTCATCACCCTGTTCCCGAGGGTAGCAGAAGGAAATAGAGGAAGCTTCCCTGGTAGGTCATGTTAGCAACTCATTGTGGACTCATCTAGAGTCCCAGCCTCACTTCCCCTTCTCCAGCCTTTCCAACAATTCTGAACGTGCCCAATTCCCTGTACAGATGCTCCTCGACTTGGCTTGAGATAGAATTTTTAATGGAAAAGTTTACTCTTTTCATGCATTGAGCAGAGATTTATTGAACATCCTCTATGTTCAAGGCACTGTTCTAGACCTTAAATGCAACACAGTGTAATGCAGACAGCACACACTGTTCATAAAGAGACGAAATCTCACTCTGCCCTACCTAGGGGACCTTGGGACAGGTACTTAATCTCTCCAAGCCTCAGTTTTATCATCTGGATGAATAGAGATACTAAGAATAATTACCTCTCGGGTTGTTCTAAAAGTTACACAAAACAAACAATACGTAGTGGTACATAAAGATGCTCAATAAATGCGAATTCCCTTCCTTTTACCTTGAGACATGTAAAAATGAAACGATATTGATTTAAGAAATATTTTGAGCCATCTTCAGCAGTATTTGCTTGTCATTTATAAATCAAACATCATCACTTCCCTGATTAAAATCCTCCAATGATTTCCTGTGGCACTTAGAACAAAATTCAAACTCTTTACCTTAGCCTATGAGTTTTTCACAAGCCTTTACCAGCCTCTCCAAATTCTCCCGTAAAACATTTCAACCACAGGTACCGTTTTTGTTCCTGTGCCTTGCCCAGCTCACTCTGACCTTACAGATTGTGCCCTGCCTGTTCCCTCTGCCTGGAATGCCCTTCCTCCAGGCCTGCTATGCTTGCTTCCATCCACACAGGGCTCCCTCGCCTCCCCCATTTATTCTCTAAAACTCCCCCACTGTTTTAATCTCCCATGACACTTGTTACCGCCTGATTTTTTTTATGTAGGTATGTCTCGTCGGTTTCCCCAGTAAGTACCTGCATCATTCGAGCAGAGATCTCAATTCTCTTGCTCACTAACAAGCCAGTGTTCAGAACAGTGTGCAACAGATAAAAGGCAAGCAATAGGTGTTTATGGAATAAATTAAGCCTGCAATCAAAAATCCCTAAAGATGATGATTTAAAGAAAAATACTTTATAAAACCAAACTGCTATTTGGTATCAATAGAAGTATTCCAGTATACAACTAAACTAAAATATATCTAGTTTTCAAAAAAAAGTTCAAAACCCAGAACAGGATGAAATATCACTGGAGGCATTAAAAACTAACCAAACACACAGAGAATGTCTCTGCAGCGTGCCTTCTCCAATTGCATCTTTTGGTTTCCTAGATATAGTTGTATTATACCTATTTCTGTTCCTTGGGCAGTTCCTCCCACTTTGTAAGAATTTTTGTGGTATTCCTGAAGTTCACTGTTCCCAGTGATTCTCTCTGAGCAGAGACAGAGGGAGTAAAAGACACAATTCTGCCTCCCTGGTAAAGACAGGACATGGAAACACCCACGGAGCTCTTCTTCTCCTCTCCTCTGCTATAGGTTGAGCTTTGTTCTAGAAACATGAATCGAGAAGCCTCCCCATTGGCCCTGGAGGGAGTGTGTGGCCTTCAGCCAAATGTGGGTGTGGGGTTCTGTAGTCTCTGTGTGCCTGTGGCTGGCTCCAGAAAGGAGGCCTTCATCCTGCCCGTGTGCCACGGCATAAGCCCTGGTCTTAACATTTCAGGCGATCAGCAAATAGCTCTTGGGAGAATCTGGACTCGGGCCCAAAGTAGGTAAAGCCAGATAATTCCATTGTAGGCAGCATCTCTTTTATGTTATGGAAAACACTAATCAAGTTCAGATTGTCATCTTTTGCTAGTCGTATTTTCCCTTTCAATACTGAAATGATCCCCATTCTTCAGTTCCTGAAACCTCCAACTCCTTTGAAAAACGATAAGAAATGAGGTTCCCATAACCATACTGCTTGCCTTCTGGTATACTCAGGGGGGAATATAATTATAAATTATGAAATTCAATTTGCAGAAACAAAATAAAACACAATACAGATTAGGACCAGTTCCTGGAAAAGCAAGAGGGGCTGCACGGCACATGGCCTAATGTCTGTTACTCACTGATTGCTGGGATGGCCACTCAGAAAGCACTTGGAGGAGTCTGCATGCCAGGAAGCACTCTACTGCTTCCCAGTTTTCAGTGAAGGGACAATCCACACTTAATGTCCCAACCACACTGGCCACTTTTCAGGGCCCCGGATATAACTTGCCATGGTGTCAGAACTATAATAAAAGCCAACTTGGGCGATTGAAGAAAACCTAGAACCCAAGCGATATTCACTCACGTGAGGTGTCTCTGTTTTTTACACCTTACACTTTTGCAAATAGTAGACACCTAGTATTCTCACTCTTACATTTAAGTGTTGTCTATATGAATGCAAATTGCATTGCATTGTTTTCATGAAATGATCGTTGAGTGAATGATAAACCAAAGCTACAACAATCCCTGAAACCTAGGATCTTGGCTTTAAGAGATGCTCCCAAAATATTTGCACTTTACTTATAATATGGTGCATGTGGTTTCACAGGAATTGCCTTTGACAATTATGCTGTAAACATATTGTTTGGAGGCCCAGTTATTGAACAGGAGTGTCATAACGGTTACAGTCACGAGGGTAAACTGAGCGCTGCCCTTACTACCACGCCACAACTCGGCACTGCTGCCATTACAGCTCCTCCCAGACAGCGTCTAACACTCACCAGGCACTGTTCTAAGCACTGAGCACGAATTAAATCATCTAAGCCTCACAATCTCACGGTGAGGTAGATATGATTATTATTTCATTTGACCCATCAGGAAACTAAAGTATACAGAGGTTCAATAACTAACTCAGAGACATACAGCTAGACACAGTGGTGTCAGGATTTGAACCTGGGTGGGACACCAGATAGTCACTACATATAAACATGATGCGTTCTTACCCTCAAGAACCACAGAGACCAATGGAGAATGCACCTAAGCAAATAGATGATTACAGTCCTGGATTTTTAAAACCAATGTTTTTTGGTATCTAAGTCTTAATTTTCTACACAGCAGGCACACAGACACATTACAGAAATATGGTAAACCAACATTGGAGAGGACATCTGGCTCTTCATATTTTTTTCCCAATTCATTTATTCTCTGCCTGGCCATACCCTTGTGGTCCCCATAAGTCTCAGAGTTTCAGTGACCTCATTAATTATTCAGCCTCAGTTATTCCATAAATACACATGTATGTGTCAGCTGTGTATCCTGGTATTAGGTTCAGAAAGTGTGGCACCAGATCCCAAAATGTAACTGTGCTGTCTTTCATGGCTCTGTTTTTCCCAGGACTTGTCAGTTCTTCTTTCTTAGTTACTTAGCCCTATCTCTTACTGTTATTCTGCAAGCCAAGCCCTGGTTACAGCTGACTGGGCTATTGTAGCAGCCCGCTCTCCTGCCTCCCTGACTTCAGTGATCCACTCCTTCCAACCATCCTGCATCCTTCTACCAGATGCATCTTTGTTGTATCGCTTCTCTCACTTAAGTATAGACAAGTCACTGCTGATCATATCAAAATCCAGACTCCTTTGCCTGACTTGTAAAGCCTCCATAATCTTACCCCACCCTATCTATTCAGTTTTCTTTCCCACAAAGTCCAATACACACCCACGGAACCAGTCAGGCTGTTATCTTAACTGTAGAGGCAGCAACCCACATGCCCCTACAGCTACTTCTTTTCCCTCCTCAGATGACCTCCCCATTGCTCAGGTCTCCAGCTATCTAAATTTTACCCATTGCTCAAAAGCCCAGCTCAAGTCTCGATTCTATAACTAAACTTTCTCTACTGCTACAGCACATGCCCACTTCTTTCTCTTACTTCCTATCACATTTACAAATTAACAATAATGAGGAGCTAAACTTTATGGAGCATTTACTATGTTCCAGGCCCTATTGAGACAAATAGTTTTATTATTCCTGTTTTACAGATGAAGAAATGCAGGCACAGGGAAAACACCACAAGTCAGGTTAATACTTGATTGCTTACTAATCATTTCATGTGTGTTACCCTGTTCCCCCAAACTAGCTTTCTACTTTGTTAAGAGCAGAACTAAGCTTTACATTTATCCTGTGTCTCCCACACAGCTAGCAGAGTGCTGAGTGTACGGTCGGTTATCAGTTAGTACTATTGGTTGATCTCTATTATATGTCAATTTTATACATTTTAAAAAATTTCTACACTGTAAGAGTCATACCATGTTTGTACAATGAGCACATAAATGCTAAACTAACACTTTAGAGCACAGTGATGGATGGTTTGGGGGAATTCATAGTCTACAAATGGCCCTAAGTGATTTTTTTCTAAGTTACCCTTACTGCATCCATGTACTCATTCCCTTAAAACACTATAAGATGGGAAACCACAGATGTGCTGTCAGCTATCAAGGACAAAATTAACTAGCATTCTTGGAGGGTTATAGGGCAAGGGAGGTTGTTATTACATAATAATTCGGTCCTGGCCAACACCTGGGTCTTCTGATTTTATTAAAAATCAGGTGACAGCAAGATTTCCCTAAGGAACCACAGATATTTGCACCACAGTATTATGAATTTTCCCCAAATTTCTTCCAGCACATTTTTTTCTTTTAACATCTATGGTGGATATAGATATAAATTCATCAAATATCACAGTGTAAATATCAATGTAATGAGATCACAGAAAGCTAAAAAGCTCTGCACAGAAAAGGAAACAATCAACAAAGGGAAGAGACAACCCATAGATGGAGAGAAAATACTTGCAAACTACCCATCTGACAAGAGACTAATAACTAGAATATATAAGGAGTTCCAACAATTCAATAGGAAGAAATCAAATAATATGACTAAAAAATGGGCAAAGGATCTGAATAGACAATTTTGAAAGGAAGACACACAAATGACCAAGGTATATATATATAAAAAAAAATGCTCAACATCATTAGTCATTAGAAAAATGCAAATAAAAACTACAATTAGGCCAGGCGTGGTGGCTCACGCCTGTAATCCTAGCACTCCGAGAACGAGGTGGGCAAATCGTTTGAGTTGAGGAGTTCAAGACCAGCCTGAGCAACTGTAAGACCCCGTCTCCACTAAAAACTGAAAAAATTAGCCAGACATGGTGGCGCATGCCTGTAGTCCCAGCTGCTCGAGAGGCTGAGGCAGAAGGATTGCTTGAGCCCAGGAGTTTGAGGTTGCTGTGAGCTAGGCTGACGCCACGGCACTCTAGCCGTGGCAACAGAGTGAGACTCTGTATCAAAAAAAAAAAAAAAAACTACGATGAGATATTATCCTACCACAGTTAAAATGGCTTTTATGAAAAAGAAAGTCAATAATGAATGCTGATGAGGATGTAGAGAAAGGGGAACCCTTGTACACTGTTGGTGGGAATGTAAATTAGTGCAGCCACTACGGAAAACAGTATGGAAGTTCCTCAAAAAACTAAAAATAGACCCATCATATGACCCAGCAATCCCACTGCTGGGTATATATCCAAAGGAGGGGAATTCAGTATATTGAAAATATATCTGCACTCCCACGTTTATTGTAGCACTATTTACAATAGCCCAGATTTGGAATCAACCTAATTGTCCATCAGTGGATGAATGGATAAAGAAGTTGTGGTATATATAAACAATGAAATATTATATATTCACAAAAATAATGAAATCCTGCCATTTGCAACAACATGGAACTGGAGAACATCATGTTAAGTGAAATAAGGCAGGCACAGAAAGACAAATCTCTCATGTTCTCACTCATATGTGGGAGCTAAATATTAAAAACAACGTATCTCATAGAGACAGAGAGTAGAATGATGGTTATCAGAGGCCCAGAAGGGTAGTGGGAGGAGATAAAGTGGGGATGGTTAATGGGTGCAAAAATATAGTTAGATAATTGGATAGAATGAACACTATCTGATAGCACAACAAAGTGACTATAGTCAACAATAAGATGGAATATACTTTAAAATAACTAAAAGAGAATAGAAATGTTGCTAACACAAAGAAATGATAAATGTCTGAGGTGATGGATACCTCAATTACCCTGATTTGACTAATTCACATTGTATGCCTATATGAAAACATCACATGTGCCCTATAAAGATATACCCATAATTAAAAAATATATCAATGTAAAGGAGGTAAAATATTTTGAGTTAGGCTAAAGTTTTAACATTTTTAAAAGTCACAATTATTAATATTTCTTATGTTCATCATAGGCATAATTTGCAGTTTCTCACACCCACACCCATTCTATGAAGAACACCACATGCAAGAATTCATGAAATTCCTTTTCCTCCCCCCACTTCAGATCAAAGTTTCAACAAAGGCCAAACCCATAGAGAAAAACTTTTATTTCAAAATTCTTACATTGGCTCAACTGCAATTCATGAATTCCTGAGCAAATTCTCATAAGCAATAAAACAGATACTTTCTAAACAAAATATCAAATGAGAAAATGAATCTTACCAAAGTCATCCTGGTTTGAGTTTCCACTGACTACATCTCACTGATGCCAGCACTATTCTTCTCCTAGAAAAAAAAAATCTGACAAGAAAAAAGAGAAACATTTGTCTATCTTGTCTCTTTATGTAGTTTCTTCCAGCCTCAGCTTATTAGGATTTCCTTCGTTGCCAACTCAAGCCAGATACATGACCCATCTGATCCTTTAGTAATTTCAATTTTTAGAGACACACTGGCTTGAAAAGCATGCTCTGGGAAAAGTCAGTTTTCAAACTCACTCAGTCAGAGAACACATTATTTCATGTTAAAATAACATTTTCTGTCTTTCTCCCTGATTATTTTTTAAAAACACCAGCTCTTTATTAAGGACTTAGAATATACCTCTTCCTCATTTATCAATCTTTGCTTATCTAATTTAAGACTTTTTTTTTTTTTTTTTTTGAGACAGAGTCTCACTCTGTTGCCCGGGCTGTAGAGTGCCGTGGCGTCAGCCTAGCTCACAGCAACCTCAAACTCCTGGGCTCAAGCAATCCTTCTGCCTCAGCCTCCCGAGTAGCTGGGA
>CAUYRT010070240.1:0-15062 GCA_963574885.1 Lepilemur ruficaudatus | reverse complement strand
TCTCAGGTATCCCTCCTTCTGACCCTCGTCCGATGTCTGCTTGTCTGCTTGCTTATTTCTGCCGCTTTCTTCTAAAATCTGTCTTTTTTGCGGAGACACTCTGGCTGGCGGCTTTACTCGTCCGCCATCTTTAATTCTCTCTCGACAATTATTTCTTTAAATTTTTTTCCTTCTTTCTCTCTTCTCCTTTTGGAACTCCCTTATATACGTATCAGTATGGTTGATGTTGTTCCACAAGTATATTAGGGCTTTGTTCATTTTCCTTCATTCTTTGAACATGATTATCTTAAAGTCTTTGAATATATTTATAATAGCTGCTTTTGAAGAATTTATCAACTAAATCCAACATCTGAATACACTCAGAGACAATTTCTATTGACTTATTTTTCCTGAGCATATTTCACATTTTTCTCTTTCCGAGTATGTCTCATAGTTTTTGTGAAAATTGGACATTTTAGATAACTCCTGATTCTGATTTTTCATCACTGAGTGCTATTTTTTAATTATTTCTGTGTATGTATTTTTCTTCATTTAGTAACTTGCCTGGACTAGATCTGTGGAATCTCTTCCCCATAGTGTGTGCTACTGATGTCTCTGCACAGTTATTTAATTATTAATAACCTCTATTATTAAGCCTGGTTTCCTAGGGGTCACCCACTTGTCTACTTACCTTAGTCTCAATCAGTGTTGTCAATATTTTTTCTCAAATACCTCAAACCAGTAAGGTTTCCACTCTGTCAGTCTGTATGGGTTGGGAAACACATTTAAAGTTCAGGCAGTGTTTAAGTCTGTCACAGCTTTTACTTTCTACCAGGCCTTCTCATGTTTCTGCTGCCCACGTAAACAGCCTCAAAGTCAGCCAGGACTGTGTGGATAGCTGTCAATCCTTCTTTTGTTTGTATGTAGCCTTCCTGTTGGCTGGGAATATACAGAGAGCTTTTCAGCCCCTCTGTGGCTGTTTATTTTCTTGGTCTCCTTGTTAAATCCACTGGGCCCATTTTTCTACCTCTGAGACCACTACCACTATTAACAACACTGTCAGGCAAGGAGTTTTTCCGAGCTCAGCTCCTAATCAAATGAGCCTTCTCTGTCAATGATGTTGATGGTCTCACTTGACTTGCTTTGAGCTGGCGGGATTGAGGTGGGGAGTTTTGGTTAAGGCGGGGAGTTTTGGTTAAGGCGGGGAAAAAGAAGCCCCAGGCAAGAATCCCATAGACTCCTACTGCTCTTACCTAAAGTTCAGTTATTTTTTGTGAGTAATCACTTTTCAATTTCTTTTATGCCTTTGGTCTTTGATTGATTTACAGAGATTTAAAATGGTTATTTTCACAATTTTGTCAAGTTTGATTGTTGCTTATTGGGAAGAAGATCCACAAAGTTCCTCACAATGCCGTACTGCATCATATATTTTGTGACATCACCCCAGATTCACAAATGACTATTAATGCCACCAACATAGTCAACTCTTACTTAAAAATGACATTGGATTTTGATTTATGTTAACTTTATAGAGACAAATTAACTTTTTAGTTTGGTTTAGTTGATGTTTTCATTATAGTAGCATCTGTTGAGTAATAATTATGTTTTGGGATCTGCTCTAATTTCTAAGATGTAAAGATCTATGAGAAAGTTCCTGCCTTCCAGGAATTCATAGTCTAATGGGGCATGCAAACTAAAAACAATAATTATAGTAATTTACAGTTGATCCCAATATCTGATATTACATAGCAGTGAGCAGAGTGCTATGGGGTGACCTAGAGCAGACATGCCTGTCTCTAGCAAGAGTTCACAGACCTTGCTGCATTTGGCTGGGACTCAGAAGGGCAGGAGTCAACCAAACAAGGGTGATGCAGTAGATAGGAGCTTCTGAGCATGGAAGCAGTTTGTATGAGGACAAGGCTCAAGATCAAGTAATATCTGAAAACTTGGGGTACACAGAGACCAGCCGTGGAAGATGGAACTTTGCTAGTGGATATATTTACACCTGCTGAGCATTCTAGCCTTTATCCTCTGCACCACCAGATGTCGGCAAGGTTTTGTTTTGTCATGGAATTATTGTTGGCAGCTCTGGGGAGCATCAGACTGTGCTGAGGAAGGGATAGATAATAGGTCAATCAAAATAGAGTTTTCACTTATTTTGGCTGAGAGAGAGGATGAGTGTGAAAATAGTGGCCAAATTAAAAAGAGATTTATGACATAAAATTGACAAGGTTTGCTGACATTGAAATAAGGAAGGGTGAGTGTGGCTAGTTGGGTATGGAAGATGTATCAGAGGGACATGGAGAAGAGACAGCACCTTGGGGAGCTGCCAAACAAGAAATTGACCTAAACAACCATCTAAAAAGCCAGGGAGGCTGTCCAAATGAATCACTGGTAAGACGTGAGGTAAGAGAGAGAATCCAGGCAAGAGCCAAGGTCCAGAGACCTGGGAGACTGGGCTAGAATGACAGTTTTAGCAGAGGACATGTGGTAGATCCTAAGTGGATTTTCTTAGCTGCCAAGAGTGTAGGAAAAGTGACTTAATCTAATGTCCATGCCTTAAGTTTGAGTGAGGCTGGAGCTATATGAGGTCTCAGTCCAGTGTGGTCCTTTCAGCACTCTTTTACCTTTAATAAAAATTTGGAATTAATCTAAACCCTTATTGAAGTCAAATCAAGATGTTTCAAGGATAATGGTATTGATTAATAATTCTCCCTCCAACTGATGTACTTCCTGTTAGTAACTCAGACACTGCACAGAGACCTTCATTAACTCTGAAATCACCGAAGAATCATTTGGAAAGCAATTCCTTAAGAACCTAATAGTGCTGCCAAAGCATTAGTGCACCTTTTCAAAGCATTAAGGAGCTGGGCAGATACAAATGGACGTGATGACTATGTATAAAAAAAATGATGACGTACCTTGTCTCTGATCAACACTTTTTAAAGAGGTCCCTTTTGATGTGTGAGATTCTGTGAGCTAATTTTTCCTGCTCATGACATTCTCATGTTTTTAATTGCCAACCATCCGGATTTGCTGTTGGTATGAATCAGGGTTTTTTATTTAATTAAGCCAGCTTATCTGTCACCCATCGTAATTAATCCATTTTATCTTAGTTTTTCATTTCCAGAGCCAATCATCATATATTAATACAAATATAGGAAAATCTGAGTCATTTTTGTAATATAAGTAAGAGTACAGAATGCCCGTCAGATATGTGCGTTCATTTCCTTCACACATTTAGAAAAGTTTAAAATAATTTGGTTCATGCTCCGCCACAAACACAGAACCCAGAAATCAGTATTCCAGTTCATTCATTTACCTCATGACACCAACTTTCTAAATCCCACTGTTTATTTCCCAGAATTTCACACAGTCTTGCTTTTAAATCCATCCAATGACCAGCTGTAGCAGAGGAAGCCTGTCTGTTTCCGGACGTAATTGCAGGGCAGCAGTGCCTGTCAGCCCGTTCGTGTCACTGGTGCACATGTGGTTTCTTTATCCCCTCGTTCGTTAACTGAGCATGACTCTAACTGAGGATGCGGCGGTGAATGGGACAAAAGCAGGTCCCAACCCCCTTTGAGCTAACATTTTAGTAGGGGAGACAAACAGTGAACAAATAAACAACAGTAGGTATGAGTCTTGTACAAAATTAAAATAAGGTGGTAGAAAGTGGTCCAGTGGCTTCTGGAGCTCCAGCTTCTGGTAGCTGGAGTGCTCAGAGAAGGCCTCTCTGAGGAGGTGGCATTAAAGCTGACATTTGAGTGCCAGGAGATGCCACGAGATGAGCACAGGACAAAGCATTCCAAGAGGAAGTCACAGGTACAACAGGGGCCCACCAGTGGGAGTGTGATTGGGAACCAGACGAAGACTAGTTCTGCTGGAGGGACGTAAACAGGGAAAGTGGTAAGAAGTGAGCTTAGGGAGAGAGAATATTCAACATAAAGAGTGTGGATTTCATTCCAGGTTCCACGAAGAGCCATTGGAGTGTTATAAACAAGGTAGTGATGTGATCTGATTTACATTTTTTGTAGATGAGTCCAGCTGCTCTGTGGAGAATGGATTAAAGGGAGGCAAGTATGAAAACAGGGAGCTGGAGTCCAGATGAAAAATGAATGTGGCTTCCATCTAGTAGCAGAGATGACAGAAGTAGACTAATTCAGGATTCGTTTAGAGGTAGAGCGAAAGAACTTACGTATGTGTTGGAAGGGTGGATTATAGAAAGTGAAGAATCCATCAGGGATAACTCAAATTCTTTTTATTTCATACGTTTTAGGACTTCACCCTCCCTTAGTTGTTTTGTTTATTTATTACATTGGTCATTTTTAAAGGTTGATTATTTCTTCACAGTTGCGTATTTCCATGATTAGAGCAAACTATGATGTACAGCTTCCTGGATTCAAATCTGGGTTTTCCAGCTTAGTGGCCACATGATCTTGGGCAAGTTTCTTAACTACTCTACCCTCAGTTACCTTGTCTAAAAAAAACTAGAGTAATAATTTTACCTGTTTCATGGGGTTGTTGTCTGAAGCGACTAAGAAAATACAAGTAAAAGCACGTAGCATGCTACTAGACTACAGTAAGCACTCGGTAACTGTTAGTAATTAGATGCTACATTTCTGTCTTATCCTCCTTATTATTGGCTTTCAGCTCTCAGTACCTAGTAATAAGAGTTACAGTGACATTTTTTAAGAAACAACACATTTCTGTTCCTTAAATTATTCCATAATTCGTGTACTATTTAGTACTACTTTTCAGAATTTCTTAACAATAGCTCTTGTTTGATACATTCTCACCTTCCACATCTGGTTGTATTTATTTTTTAAAGTGACTTCTTTGTTATTTGGGTTTTAAAGCTCTGCTAAGGGCTTTTAGAGAGATTTATTGAATATCATCAGCTTTATTGTGAAGTTATCATTTTCAGGTCTTAAAATAGGCCAGGGAGGACGGGCACCTGGCGTCAAGATTGCAGAAATTATGCGAGCACGTAATACACTGCCTCCACCATGGCCTCACGCCGCGTGGGTCCTGCCAGAACGTGCTGCCCGGGTGGCTGTTCTGCTCTCTCTTTGGGCTTAGAACCTCACTGGACCTACGGTTGGAAAATACTCTATTTGTTTAGATCACGGATAATCTAGAAGATCTTGTATTCCTCTGGATCTGTGATTTCCACATAAACACTGGTGACACTCTGACACTCTGCCAGCCTGCAGCTGCCTTTCAGACTCTCCTGATTAGTTATTTCCTTCTCAAAATAGGCTCGAGAACAGTAGGAAAATAGAATGGGTCGACACAGCATATGGCTGAATTTTCATGGAGAGATTTGCTTGAGGATAGTAAGGAAATTGTTTTAAAATGGTATCTTTGTTAAAAAATTATGTGGTATGCAAGCATTTTATAGTTACGGCTGGGATTGAGGTGCGTTTAGCAAATGGTACTTTTCACAGGATAACACATTAACCTGGTTTTTTTAAAGCTGTGCTTCTCGTGTTTCACTGACGATAGCTGAGCAAGGAGCAGCTTCTCTTTGCTGTAAGAATCTTCCAGTGTCATCATTGATACAGCAGAATTGTTCGACACAGGTGGCTTTAGAATCCCTTTCTGTGCAAAATATTCAACATTAAATGCGTGCCTGTTCTGTGATTCTTCCAGTTTCAGGTTCTCTGCTCCTTCTTGTATTTTTTTAATAACAGGAGATAATAAAAATATTTTATTTCAGAGCTTTTAAATGGTGTGACATATGTAAAACAGTTCCTATCTCTGATATAACAGTGAGTTGCTCAGCCCAGGGTGGGAGGTGTTAAACTCCACTGGACAGTCGCATCTACAGTGGGTGGGATCTGCTAGTTTTTGATGTTTGCTTCCACACCGTGCTGAATTTTGTAAAAGTTGTATTATTTCTAAAGCCTAGGTAACAATGATAGAGTCTGAATTTTTTTTGGAAATCAGTAACAAAATTAATGTGTGTACATGTGTGCTTTGAAACTTTTATATTTCATGGAACTAAAACACCTGATAGCCCTACAATGTTTTTTCATGCCTCTTCCAAGGACAGTGTGGTCATAGCTATTTAAGAGCTCCATGTGAAGGCCTGTGTGAGTATAAAGCATCAACTGTGAATTCTCAGACCCACCAGCACACACAGAACCAACCGGTGGTCTATCCTGCAGGCTTCTTACCCATGCCCAGTGGGTGGATCTCTGTGGAATTAAGAGCAGATCTGTACCAGCAGCCAGATATCCTGTTACTTTACAACTCAGCACCCCAGCTTAATTATATCATGTTAATACTTTAAGTTTTCATTTTTTTCTAGAAATATATCTGTGGAATATTCACTTTGTATGTGTTTGTTTTTCTACTATAGACACGGGAGCAGAAAGACAGGCACTAAGAGAAAATGTGTACCCTAAACTGAGAGAATTCTGCAGAGAAAACTATGGATTGGAATTTCAGGTAACTCTAGTGTTAATTTTGTTTTCAATTATGTCAGCCAAATAACTGATGTTTGTTTCAACTTTCAAGCCCTGAAAATTTTCATTTCTTTAAGTATGATTAAAAAAAACATTGGCAAATGGAAATAAAATATTTAGTTATTTTTCATGTTTTTTACTTTTATGCTGTGATTCTTGGACCCTGCCTGCTATTGGCTCATCTTTTTCTTTGCTTTTTTGAAAGCCCCCACTATTATCAAAAAATAAAGATTGCTGAGGACCAGAGTTTAAGCTATGGTTTCTAGAAAGGTATTGCAAGTAAAATCAAGACCAACTTTTTAAAATTATTTCCTTTCAGCAGCCTAGTCAGTCCTTGCCTTCTATCTTGCCTTTTAGTTTTTATTCACGTTGTAGAATATCCTTTCTCCTGAGCATTTCAGGGCTTTACCGTTTACAAAATAAATAAATAAATAAATAAATTATATCAGCCTTTCAAGAGAGAGTAACTGTAAACATCATTGCTAAAGTTCATGAACATTCTAACATTTTTATACCACATTGATTTTGCCACCTAATGAAAAAGTACTTGAAAACATTGGACACATCTTGGACACCCACAAATTGAAAGAGTAAATGGCTCCTGCAACAGACAATATTATTTAGTCAGAATTTTTCAACCTCATTTACAATGGAAATCTTAACTCTCTGGTGCTGTCTAAACTACACATTTACATTGTCAAGTGATGAATATGTAATAGAGTTTGTGGTGTAAGAGTGAAAAACACACCATTGCTCATGGAAGACAATTTCACCCTTCATTCGTTTCCTCCTGGATAAATATTTATCTTGTGATGCCTTCTAAGACCGCGTGATGCCCTCTGATATGATGTATAAAGTAATAGTCTCAAAATGGTTTCAAGCTCAACCCATAATGTCAATCAACAGCAGACACACATATTGAGTAGTCACTCATAAGTCACCATTTACTTGATAAATTGTGAACCTAAATTAAATTCCTTGTCATAAATTCATCACTACCTTCTCCGAGGACTCTGGTTCTGCTGATAACAGGGTCCCAATTGTTACAAAACTTCCATCTGTCAAAATTCCCAAAGACTCAGACACTCCTTGGGGACTCAATTACCGTACAGGGAGAAATGCGTCCAAGCATATTAATCCCATCTTTGAGTTTGTTTTGTTTTGCATCACTTTTGTCAGCAGAGGGAAGAAGTTGAGCTATAGAACAGCCTCCATAACGCATGGTGTTGACTAGGATTAGCTGAGGGCAGGAGGAAAAAGAAAAGTATATTTTCTGAATTAGAGGCAGGCACAGGAGAAGACAGCCACAGCAAAGGGAAGACTGTGGAAGGCCGGGCCCGTAGAATACACTGATGGCAGGTTCGTTCGAGGCAGGTGCGCTGAACCCGCGCGGAGACACCAGACGGCAGAGGAAGCAGCGGTGGGCAGGGAGGACGGGGGACGGAGCCCAGCTCTCTACAGGTCCTTCAGTTCAGTGTCGCGAATAGGGAGGGCAGCAACCAGCCCGTGTGAGGTTGTGGTTAGAATAAAATAAAACAAAACATGCAAGATTACTTTTGCTTCTCAGCTCTAGACTTAACAGGAGGTCAAATACATAATATCTGAATCTTCTAAGAACCTGAGAATATACTTTTTCGTATAGTCTTTTATGGTAGGTTCATTATAGCCCACCCTGAGGATGTTTTTTAGAGAAAGAGTTCTCTTCTCTCAACTGCAGCAAAATATGGTGCCAGAAGCTTCATGAAAAGACCACTTCCCCCCTTAGTGTTCCCATTTCCATTGTGCATTGAACCCGGGAGAAGTGAGTTTCCTGGAGTAGCTCAAACATACCCAATCTGTTTCACGCCTGCTCACCTTTGCTTGTGCTGTGCTCTCTGCCCGGCGTGCTTTCCAGTCCAGCTCCTCCTGCTTCGCCTCCTGGGTCCCCTCCTCACGACGCCTCCTGTCCGATCCCAGGCTGTGCCTCTCCCCATCTGCCCGCTACCCTGCAGCTCCACGTGCTGCTCTTGGTTCCAAGAACACCCCAAGCCCATTCCCACTTAAAAATTTTGCCCTGGCTATTCTCTGTGCCGGGAATACTTACCCCCTTCGTCTTCCCATGGCTGCTTTCTTCGTGTCCCTCAGTCCGCACTGAAAGGTCACTTCCTAGAGATGCTTCCCTAATGGCCCAATCCAAAGTGACCACCTCTTTTATATTATACTATTTTAGTTCTTTGCATAGCATCGGATATTTTTGTTTACTTATGTATCGGCTTGCTTATCACCTTTCTCCCACCAGATTGTAAGTTCCACAAGCACAGAGGCTTGTCTGCCTTCATGACAGCTACATTCCTGTCCTGAAAGAGTCCCTGGCACATAGGAAACATCAAGAGAATTTGTTGAATAAATGGATGTGAATGCATGAAAAAATGATCAAAGACTCAGCCAAAATATCACTTGTGGAAGAAAGCCTTCTCTGATCTCCCCATCCCTCCCAGGATGGGCCATTACCCTCCTCTTTATGCCCCTAAAATCCAAAGCGTAACCCCAGTCATCCACCCAGTTCATTAAGAAGTGTTTGCTGAAGCGCTGACTGCTCGGCAGTCAACGTTCTAAGTAACGGGAATACGGGAGCAAACCAAACGGACCCTCTTCCGTGGAGCTTCCAGTGTTGCTGGGGGAGGCAGAGAATACACAGGTAAATAGCAGTAATAATAAATGCATTTTATTGAATACGTGCTTTTATGAAAAATAAAGCAGGGAAAGAGGGGTTAGGAAATGACAGATGGTCAGAGAAGGACTCAGTGTTAACATGACCTGTGACGGAGACCTGCAGAGAGTGACGGAGCAAGTCGCGCAGCTGGCTGGAGGTGGGAGGAGTGCAGGCACAGGGAACAAGGACAAGAGTCTGAGGCGGCAGTGTGTTTAGAATATTCTGGGAACGGTAAAGAAGCCAGATGTGAGTGGAGTAAGGGAAATAATTATAGAGGACATCAAAGTCAGATCATAGGAGACCTCATGGGCCAAGATTAAGAACTTAGAATTTTACTGAGATAGAAGGGAAAGCGTAATGTGATATGACCCGCCTTTCAGAGGTTTGCCCAGGTGCCGTGAGTAGAATAGAATGAGGGGGAAGGAATGGTCAAAGCAGGGCGACAGTGCAAGCAAGAAGTGATTGTGGTGGGAACTAAAGTGAGCAGTGGAGAAAAGGAGATATCTGGTTAGGGAAACTTTTCATCACCTGCCCATAAAGTCTATTAATAAAAGTTCTCAGGACTGAGATTGTGTATTATCCATCTTATCCTAATGGCCAGTCAGGTAGCTGGCACATAGTAAGCCATTTAGCTAGCTCTTAATTAAATTTAATGGATAGAATATGGAGTTACATTTTAAGCAAGCCCATATACCTTTTAGCTATGTGCCTGTTTGACAGGTGATTTTGTAGTACTTCCTTTATGTTTTCATATAAACTAACATATTTCGTAAAATGCACCAGACTCTGATTGACATGAACTTCGGTTAATACTACGTGTGATATATACATACATAGGTTGATTGCTCAGAGATGGAAACAGCTCAGCAGAAAGCACATCAAGCCCACTTAGAGCAAAGAACACCCATGGCTTCAGGAAAAGACATGGTGTTTAAACAACATGTTATTTGATTTGCTAGCATTCATTAAGTGCCTCCAGCCGCACTTAAAAGTAAGAACAAGGAGAGTGAATTGGGAAGAATACAGACAGCCTGGGGTGAAGGCGGACGGTGCAGGAACCACAGTGAAGTGTGTGTGGTCACACCGTTCTTGCTTTGCATCTCCACTGCCCAGGCCCCGGGCTAGCCCTCACCGCTTCAAAAATGAGATGAACAAAAAGCATCTTAACTGGTCTCTTTTCTTGCTTACCCTCAGTAGGTTGTGAGTCCTTGGGGAAGAGACTGGTTCCTGTTTAAGTCCCCAGGCCTAGAACAGTTTGGCATTTAGTGGGGTATAGTCAAACGTGTTCAGCAGAGCTGCCTACACCATCGCCCTACGTGAGGTTTTCTGTAAACCACCACCAGAGCCACATTATTTGAGTGTCATTTCCTTTGCCTAAAAGTTTTTAATGGCTCCCTGCTGCCTATAAGGTCTCGCTTTAGAGTGACCACAGGTGTTTGTTCAGCTTCGTCTCCCGGTCCTCCCACCCCAACATTACGAGTCCATGCCGCTCAAGCCATTCTTGGCTTCACCTTGGAGCTCTGCTTGCTGATTGCCCATTGCTGGCTCTACATTCCCGTTCACTGTGTCTACTTCAGTTCTCGCTTCCTATCAGAAATACCCTTTCCTCATCCCCAGCCATCCCACAGCCCGTCCTTCAGAATCCAGCTTAAGACCTAGCTTTCCCAAGATGTCTTTTCTGATTCCTAAATAGCCCCGCCTCTACTCATAAATCTGTCCCACAGAGGCCTGCTGGGACACTGAGCCAAGAATACGCCTACTTAGGTCAGGGACCTCTGAGGGGATGTTTAGCTGATCCGGGTACCTGGGACACCTCCGTTTTAAAAGCAGTTTTCATCTGAGTCCAGCTACTCAGCTTGGTATCACTCCTTAAGAATACCTTCTGATAGCCAGCGTCTTTAGTAGACACCTATAACTCAGCCACGGAGTTCATAAACCTCCTTTTTCTTCACCTCTGACATCCAGTAAATCCCCAAGACCTGCCAACTCCACCTCCCTAAATACTTCTCCCATCTCTCCCCTTTGTTCAAATCCATATTATTGTCATCTTGACTGTTGCCATGGATACCCTGAATGGCCTGCTTGTCTTCATCCCTTCCTTCTCCTCCCTAACACCAAGCCCCTGCCCTCCTTACCCCCTGGTCCTTCCTCCACAGTGTTGCTATACTGCTGTTTCTGAGATACAAATCTGACTTTTTATCTACAAGATACAGTCTGTGCTTCTTAGCATCATATGCAAGTTCTCGTTTTCACACCTGCCTGCTGCTGAGGTCTGTCTGTCCCTGTCTCCCACAGGCATCCTGCTCTAGCCTTTCTGAACTGCATTTGCTCCCCAGACACGTTCTTCTTTTCCCTGCGTCTAGACACCCACTGTGCCCTCTGGCGGGGCGCCCTTCTGTCGCACCCACCCTGGCACATGAGTAGAAAATTTTCAACTCATTCTTTAAGAAACAGTGTATGTCCTTCTTGGACATTCCAGAGTCTTTATTCCTAATCTTTACAGGCCTATTACATTGTTTTAATTGCTTTTTAAATGCCCCTCCCCCACTAACTGGGCCCTCTTAGAAATTAGCAGTTATATTATTACATCTTCATATTACCAGAACCTTTTATAGTACCTGGCTCATACTAGATATATCATGAGTGGTGGTTGGTTAAGTTCAGTTTACTGACTATATGACTAAGAGCCGGAAGCCAGAAGCCTTCACCAACACTGTGCAAATGAAGTGTGATGTGAGTTGCAGATGCAAGCCACATCCGTAACTGGAGATTTTCTACTAACCATGTTTTAAAAAGCAAAAGGAACAAGTAAAATTTATTTTAATAATATTTAAGCCAATATATCCCAAACATCATTGCAATGTGTAATCACTTTAAAAATTATTAATGAGGCATTTTACATTCTTGTTTTTATCCTAAGTTTTCAAGGTCCAGTGTATTTTACACTCACAACACATTGCAATTTGCGCCAGCCACGTTCCAAATGCTTGACAGCCGCATGTGGCCAGTGGAGCCCTGGCTGGGCAGCAGAGCTCTAGATGGGAGTGGGGCCTGAGTGGATCATCCTAACGGTATGCTCCTGACTGCCCAGTGACAGGAGTCGAGCTGAGAGCGATGGAGACTGTGACTAGCGGCGCTACTGTGGGAATGGGAATTCATCTGCACATGTGAAAAAACAAATCCAGAACGTGATTAAGAAAATAATTCTTTCACTTGTCAAATGAGTAACTTTTTATTTTCTTTGTCACTTTCGGGCATTGCATTAGTAGGGTGCATAAACTGAAATCGTTAAGGCCACTTTCAAAACTGCTCTGGAATCAGAACTGAATGTCTATGATCTATGAGACAGCAGACTAAAACTTATGGTCAGTCATTCATTTGCCTGCTGTACTAATACTTGAAACTTGATTTGAAATTAAGAGAGGCAGGTGATGGAAACTCTAACTCCTTTTATTTAATCTAATCTTAAATTAACTGTCCTTGTCTTAAGGGATACCATTTGTTGCCTTTTTTTTTTGAGACAGAGTCTCGCTCTGTTGCCCGGGCTAGAGTGAGTGCCGTGGCGTCAGCCTAGCTCACAGCAACCTCACACTCCTGGGTTCAAACGATCCTTCTGCCTCAGCCTCCCAAGTAGCTGGGACTACAGGCATGCGCCACCATGCCCGGCTAATTTTTTCTATCTATTTTTAGTTGACCAATTAACTTGTTTCTATTTTTAGTAGAGTCGCAGGTCTCGCTTTTGCTCAGGCTGGTTTCGAACTCCTGACCTTGAGCGATCCGCCCTCCTCAGCCTCCCAGAGTGCTAGGATTACAGGCATGAGCCACCACGCCCGACCCAAATATGGCTTTTAAAAGTAATTTCCTTCACATGCCTTTGCAGTTAAGTGACAACTCGGTCTCAGAGTGGGAACTCTTCCTCACCTGTGGGCCTCAGCCCTTTCCTCAGCTCCAACAGGTAAGTGTTGGGCTCCTAGTTGTATACGGAAGCTTGACGGTGAAACCTGCAGCTCCTCCCAGCAGGAAGATCTTGACTGTACCTACTTTGTGCCCCAGGATAACAATATGATGTTACCTGAAGGCACCAGAGAGGTGGACGCTCATCCTGGATGTGTTCGCCCATTTTGCACTGCTGTAAAGGAATGCCCAAGGCTGGGCAATTGATAAAGCAAAGAGGTATATTCAACTCACAGTTTTGCAGGCTGTACAAGAACCTCTTGTAGAACGCCAACCTCTGCTTCTGGTGAGAGTTTCAGGGAGCTTCCAACCAAGGCGAAGGTGAAGGGGGAGCAGTGTGTCACATGGCTAGAAGGGGCAAGAAAGGGAGGAGGTGCCAATTTATTCAATTTGTTTATTTTATTGAAATTTTTAAAATTTCAGAATATTATGGGAGTACACACATTTTGGTTATATATGCTGCCTTTGCATCACCCAAGCCAGAGTTACAGGTGTGCCCATCTGCCTTACAGTGCCCTCCGCACCCATTAGTTATGCGTTCACCCAGTCCTTCCACTCCCCTCCACCTGCCCGGCAACCAATGAGTATTACTTCCATGTGAGCACCTAAGTGTTGATCAGTTAGTACCAATTTGATGGCGAGTACATGCAGTGCTTGTTTTTCCATTCTTGTGATATTTCACTTCAAAGAGTGGGCTCTAGCTCCACCCAGGATAATATAAGACGTGCTAGTTCATCACTGTTTTTTATGGTTGAGCAGAACTCCATGGTATACATGCACCACATTTTATTAATCCACTCATGGATTGATGGGCACTTGGGTTGTTTCCACATCTTTGCAGTTGTGAATTGTGCTGCCATAGACACTCAAGTGCAGATGTCTTCATTATAAAATGTCTTTTTTTCCTTTGGGTAGATACCCAATAACAGGATTGCTGGATCAATTGGTATTTCTATTTTTAGTTCTTTGAGATATCTCCAAATTACTTTCCACAGACACTGTACTAATTTGCAGTCCCACCAACAGTGTAAGAGTGTTCCTATCTCTCCACATCCATGCCAACATTTGTTGTTTTGGGACTTTTTGATAAAGGCCATTCTCACTGGAGATAAGTGATATCTCATTGAAGTTTTGATTTGCATTTCCCAGATAATAAAACCGTCCTCATATCGTCATCTAATCTTTGACAAAGCAGACAAAAATATCCACTGGGGAAAAGAATCTCTATTCAATAAATCGTGCTGGGAAAGTTGGATAGCCACATGCAGAAGATTAAAACTGGATCTGCCCCTCTTACCTTTCACAAAAATCAACTCACGATGGATAACAGACTTAACCCTAAGACATGAAACCTTAAGAATTCTAGAAGAAAATGTTGGGAAAACTCTTATCAACATTAGCCTGGACAAAGAATTTATGAAGCGGACCCCTAAAGCAATCACAACAGCAACAAAAATAACTAAATGGGACCTGATCAAAGTAAAAAGCTTTTGCACAGCCAAGGAAACTAACATTAGAGTGAACAGACAGCCTACAGAATGGGAGAAAAGATTTGCTTTCTACATATCTGATAAACCACTGATAACAAGAATCTATCTAGAACTCAAAAAAATCAATAAGAAAAGATCAAACAATACCATCAATAAATGGGCAAAGGACATGAACAGAAACTTTTCAAAAGAAGACAGAATGATGGCCAGCAGACATATAAAAAAAATGCTCAACATCTCTAATCATTAGGGAAATGCAAATCAAAATCACAATGAGATATCACCTAACCCCAGTGAGAATGACCTTTATCAAAAAAATCCCAAAACAACAAATGCTGGCAAGGATGTAGAGAGATAGGAATACTCTTAAACTGCTTGAGGGACTGCAAATTAGTACAACCTCTGTGGAAAAGAATTTGGAGATACCTCAATGAGCCAAAAATAGAAATACCATTTGATCTAGCAATAGCACTATTA